>JAUPMG010055047.1:0-13745 GCA_031762675.1 Pachysandra terminalis | reverse complement strand
TGCATCAATCGGTTTGTATATGATTTGATCGAGTTGTTATTGTAACGACTGTATATAATCAACTACCTCTAACATGATATAGATATGAATGATCAGGATTATATTGGCCGTTGGATTCTCGATGCTGATTATAGGGACGTTAACGAATTCGAAATCGGGAGGGACTTGTGGGATCTCAGACTATCATTTTCTGTCCATCGGTGGTGTTCTGTGTTTCGTTCATGCTCTGTTTTGCACTGCATATTACGTTTCTGCCACGGCTGTTATTGGTGAAGAAAGGAGGGATCATCATGGGCCTCACCCTTAAATATCTGCCCTTTTTGGAATGATCATTATTTTGCTTCTCTGTTATCATTTTATTTTTTCTTTTAAAGGCCAAATCATTTGGGAGTTTATGAGCCTTAAGAAATCACAGTAGGCCCATTGATGACTGTTTATCAGAATATATGATGAGTTCAAAATGGTTGTAAATATTTAATTTGATACAACTTGGTCTTGACAATTACGTAAGCATATCGTCTGCACAGTAGAGGCTGCTCCATCGTTCCATTGATCCAAGCGTGTATGTATGTGTGTCACATTTACAGATTGCACATGCAAGAATACGTGGGCCCTTGATGTGCATTTGTGAGAGCATATGGACATGTGGAGCATGTACACCCGTGCTTCACACTCCACGCTTCAAACCATAAGCGCTTTATATTACATTGAAACTAAAATAGAAAAGAAAATGCTTTATGTGACATAGTTTCCTTACAGCCAAGGCGTTCTAACCCGAAAAAAGATGGATGCATTTCTTGTGTGAACCTGGGCTATATGAATCTCTCTCTCTCTCTCTCTTCTCTCTCTCTCTGGTTCGGATTGGCATCAACACAGGACAGAATCGACATTGATGAATGTTAACTCAATATCGAATCTAATTGAGAACCAAACTTTCTGACTCAAAAACCAAACCGAATTGAAATGAAAAATCCTAAACCCAAACCAACCCAATCCAAATTATAGTTTGGGTCGGGTTAGGTTGGGTTAAACAATGTTTTTAGAATTATATTATATGTATAAAATGTTATGTTTTATATATCATATATAATATATCATCATATATAATATGTATATATAGACTATAATACAGTTTAAATCGGTTCGGTTCAGTTCAATTTGATTCGATTTAGACTATATACATTAGAGTTCAGGTTTTGGCTCGGTTTGGTTTAATCGAGACTTCAACACAGAACCAGATCAATCTAATTCGGTTTATAATTTTAAATCCAAAATCGAACCACTTATATAAAAACCTAACCCAAACCACAGAAGTCGATTTGGATCAATATGGTTTTGGGTTTGATCCACCCAAGTTGCAACCCTAATAACTAAGTTGAAATCGTCTATTGCACAACCTGAGTTGCGTAACTCTGTTGCATCTCTGAAAAAGTGGGATCCACATGTATGCAATCATTACGTGCTAATTGCATTGAAGCAATAGAATTACGCAATAGAGATTGCGCAACAGATGAGTAGAACGCCAACTGTTTGTGGTTTTGAAAATGGAGTTGAGTCGCTTGAAGGATTGCAAGTGGGACGGCAAAGAGATGGAGGACCATTGGTCAAGTACAGCAGTTGTGGGACCGGGATCTTCTTTGTGAAATCCCATGTGCTAAGGTGTGTGCCATGACACACACTGAACTCTGAAGGGCTCATGAGAACAAAATTATAATTTTACCCTCCGGTGTGTGTCACAGCACGCACTCAGCACACGGATTTCAGCACAGAAGATCTGCGTCTAGTAATTTTACCCTTCAATATGTGTCACGATATACACTCAACACAGAAGATCCATGTCTGCGATTGTGACGATGATTCTTATCAGTGGTCTTGCGCTCATGAACTAATGGACCGAATGTACCCAAACTATTCTGGTTACATTCACGAGACAAAGGAGATGCTTGCCATTGATTAACATGATCTAATTGATGATCTCTATGTGAAGATGATGATGGTGACGACGATGAGTACTATAATCCTCAGCTTTATGACTGATGGTTTATTTTGGTAAGAAAGGTTTTAATCACAAAAGGAGAACAAAGATTTTTAAGTTATTTTCTTTTCAAATCTTTATTTCCATCTTTTTACTTCTTCAACCAATCGAGGACAAACTACTTTTTTTTTTGTGTTGATTAACTATATAGCGAGAAATGAGAATGCGTTTTGATCTTTTGCCTTTCAACTGGTTTTGTAGAATACTTTTATACATATAGGCTCTAGTATGATAGAAGCTTGTAAGATCTAGAGTTTGAATGGAATTATTTGGAACTTTTTTCGGCTGGTCGTTTGTGTATATATTAACTAAAATAAACAAAGATCAAGATTTGTTGGAGTGTTACAAGTATTTGAAAACCACTGGCTCACAGTAGGTAGCAAGTTGGGCTCTAGTGGACATCTCCGGAGATAAGTCTGGAGTTCGAATTCCACTAGAAGCACTCGTGGCCAAGAGTTTACTTTTAATGCTCCCGCACCGAACGTGAATTAGTCCCACACCTACGTGGGTGTGGGGGACATCAAGTGGTCAAGACAAAAAAAAAAAAGTATTTGAAGTTCATAAATACTAACGCTTTGGTTTTTTATCCAATTAACACGGGGTAGGATCCTCTGTTAGCAAACTAACGGGATATGCTCCTGTTAATTGAAACAACCACGAGAGCAAAATTATAATTTTGCCTTCGTGGTTGTTTTAGCTAATAGGAGCATATCCTGTTAGCTTGCTAACAGGGAATCCGCTTCCAATTAACGCTATATTGACGTTAAGCTTGTTGCGTAGTGAATTAAATCGAGGATGACTTAAGCACTTTGTAAAAATATCTGTAAGTTGGTCTTGTTGAAATGAACCGAACATCCAAGTTCTTTGCTACTTTATCATGAACAATATGAAAATCTGACTTCAACATGCTTTGTTCCAACGTGAAAGATTAGGTTGGAGGTGAGATAAGCGACACCTAGATTATCACACCATAGAACTGATAGATGGTTTAGTCAACCAGCCCCATCCAGACTGTTCATTTGACAACAGACCATTTGGGTTTCGTCAAAGCCTTAACCGTAAATCAAATTGAATTAATTTGATTTTCTGATTTTTAAACTATAATCAAACCAAAATGAAAAGAAAAAATTAAAATCAAACTGAAATCAACACTGTTTGATTTGGTTTGTTCAATTTTTAGTTTAAGCCGAACCGATTGACACTCCTAGTTGTACTTATCATATGATGCCACGAAGTATCAATGAAACCGACATCTAACCATTCTAAAACCTGAAGACACAAATCGACGATTTGAGATTGTCTGCACCGAAATCGTCCACCGTGCATGCACCAGGACGTGATTGGTACAATCTTCTTTATAAAAAAGTTTTTACTTTTAAAATTTTAAAAATAAATAAACAAATATTTTTTTAAAGGAAATGCACCAATCACGTCTCAATGTACGCTCTGATTGATGATTATCGATGCAGACGATTAGAATTCCAAATCAACTCAGAATTGACATCATCGGATTACTGGTGTAGACATTCTAATTTGCACAAATTAAGTGTTTTTTTGATCTTTGCAATTTCTGTAGATTTGAGCTTGAGCTTGATACATTGACAATTTTATCAGCATCTTCAATCTCAAATCCATTTGAACCAAAATTCTCATTGAAATACCAAAAATCAATGAAATTATCAAAATATCCTCAGTAGACTCCATGTGCTTCGTTGCTTTCCCAAAATTCATTTTTTGACATCATAAATGAATTCTAGGCTGAAAATGCGTTCCAACGAGTATAATATCGCCTAGTTTCGAGATTATAAGAAAAAATGACCGTTTTGCCCTTGATATGGTTTTGGGTCAAAATTGTAACTTTTAGAAGTCAGAAAAAATTTCCGACTTCAGATTTGATCTTTTCGTATAAAACCCCGTCAAATAACTGTAATTTGATCAAATTCTAAAATTGATGATATGAGGGGTATTTTTAGTATTAATAAATTGGTTATGTGGATTTTTTAAAATAATTAAATAATAATAAAAATAAAATAAAAATAAAAATAGTGGTTAAATTAAGATTAGAATTAAATTAAAATAGGATTAGAATTAAGATTATACGATAGGATTGGTATAGCTTTTAAAAGTTACTTTTTTAACTTTTAAAAGTCAAAAAGTCAAAAATTGAAGCAAATTTAGTTTGGTAACAAAAATAAAAAATAGCTTTCTAAAAGTCAAAATGTCAAATTCTAATTTTTCAAGAGAGGTTAAAAAAAAATAACTTTTCAACTTTTGAAAAGTCATTTTTTTTCTCTCTTCAACCCTCCCGACTAAGGTTTAAAGAAACAATATGATACCAAGCCATTATACAATAATTGTATTGTAAGGTTTTGGACTGGAGTGGTACAACCAATATTGGTCTAAGCTGATCGATAAAAGCGATCCGGTGACCGGTACAATCGGTCTTATATATTTTTTTTAATTTATAAATTAAACGGTCCAAATTGGTATCATATCAATCTGGATCGATCGATCCTAATCAATACTGCCAGTCCAGTGACCAGTACTGCCGATCTGAGGACAGTCCAACCGGTCCCCTTTTTTGTTTTTTTTTTTTTTTTTTTTTTTAAATTTAAACAGGTGGTTCACCTTTTGTACCAAATCTGGATCAGAACCGGCCAGAACCAGTCTGGTCCATAACAGTCCCAAGCTACGATACAATTATTGTATCATGAGGTTTTGGATCAAACCAATACACTAGTACTAGTTTGGACCAATCGGTACAACCGATCTAGTGACGATACAACTGGTACAATTGGTCCTAAGTTATTTTATTTTTTAAATTTATAAATTGGACGGTCTAGACCGGTATCAATCTGGACCGATCTAGTACCAAACATATTTTTTGATTATAAAAGCAAAAAAGTAAGATAATAAAATCTACTTCTCAATGGTTATTTTTTAACGTTTGAAAAGTTATTTTTCGAAAATTGTACCAAAGGGCTCTTCTTCGTCCCTTTCTTTTCTTCTTATAAACCCTGTGCACAAAGACACTCTGTTGGGCATGTGCTAAAATTTTAATTGTGACATTTGTCCAAAATGGACCCCACACATTAAAGAAGCCCAAACGGAAGTATTTTTTGTTTTTGTTTTTTGTTTTGTTTTTTTGTTTTTTTTTTTGTTTTTTTAATAAACAGCCTAACCGGGGTAGTAATGGTGGTGGGGTGGTGGTGGTAATGTGGTGGTGGTGGGGTGGGGGTGGTGGTGGTGGTAGTAGTGGTGTGGTGTGGTGGAATGGGATGGTGGTGGTAATGGTGGTGTGGTGATGAAGAGGCCTTATCTCTAACTTCTTTTATTTTTTTTTCTTTCAAAATCTCTACAATTTGGAACGAAAATTAACGAAATTTTTTTTAATTACAAAATAAATTTGAGAGAAATTTTTTTTTTCAAGATCACAAAATCTCTACATAAACGGTGGATTGGAAAAAAGAAGATAAAGATAGAGACAAGGATTATAAGAGATTGAGAAAGATTTGAAGAGAAGAGATAAAGTTCTAAGATAAAGATTTGAAGAGATTGAAGAGAAAGTTCTAAGAGAGTTGGAGATGGAGGAGAGGTCGCTGACGCCGCTCTTCACGCCTGTAAAAACAGGCGACCCAAGGAGAAAAAAAAAAAAAAATCGAGAGAAAAGTTTCCAGCAAAAAAAACTCCAACCTTCCTGTGAAACCTTGGTTAATTTTTTTAAAAACCTTTCTGTTGTCCTACAAAACCTCAAGAATCCTTTGTTTGATTTTTTTTTCTGAGTTCATCTTCATCGTACAAACCAGAAACTCACCCATCCTCCCTTGTCCGGGAAAGCAAACTCAAGCCCCAGTTGCAAGGAGCTCAAAGCTGAGGAATCCGAGGACTGCTAAATCATCTTCAGGTCTTCAGGTACCGTTAATTTTATTTACTTTATTTGGTTCTAGAAGATTGCAACCGGAAGGAGCTTCCAATAATTTATTTTTGTTGTGTCTTTTATTGTCGTGCCAAAGCTTGGATACGGCTGCTCTGTTTTTGGGTTGGATTTGCCTTACTGGTCGATTGTTGCAAGCAACTGATGATTAGGGCTAAAAAAAAATCTTTTTAATAGAACCGTGAATGTATTGAATCAGTTCTGATATAATCCATGATATAATTTTCTTGCATCAATTTTGATTCTGGTATATGCAATCACCTCTACATTACAGTCATGGATTTGAGCTCTTTGTTTTTGTGAATGAGCCAAGCATGGGTACGGAGGCCCTACTTTGATTTCAGATTCTTTATTGTGGTTTTTTTTTTTAATTAGCTGTCCATTTACTTGTTCTAGTGGTTTTAAAATACTAGTTGGATTAATTTTGTTTGATCCGTGAATTAATCAGTTTGAATCTGATTCAGGTTTGGTCTAATTAGTTTTTCATTCATTTTAGTATGCCATAGCTTTCATTCATTAAGTTCATTTGGGTCGGTTGCGATCAGATTTTGCTTGGGTCTCATTAGTCGGATATATATTATGATTGAATTCGAATCATCTAAGGTCATTCCCGTAGTAAAGGAGAACCTGTAACCGATTATACTTAAACACATCAGTGATTCTGTCTAATATAATAATATTTAGTTCTGCAGAACGCGATCTGATTTGCTTTGTGTCTGTCTGTATGTATCAAACACGTCTCTGATCTTAAGCAACCGGATCTTCTCTCCATTTTGATGTTCTTCCTTTCCCCACCTAAAGAAGCATTCATTATTATGATTGGTGTGAGGAAGGAATGGGAAAACCAAGCAATCTTAGCTATAGAGAAGGCGATCTCTAAAAACATTCCTGAAAAGCAATCTCTTTTGGCAAAGGAAGCTTTGATTCTGCTCATGGTTGCTCACGACGGATTTTCTTCGCGGAGCTCTGTCTACATTACTTTTTTGCGTAATCGAACCGGGATGAATTGGGATTTTCATGTTCTATCTGGTGATTAACCCGGTTCGGAATTGTTGAGTTTGATTCACTATATGGAAAAGTGGTTGAAGAAGTATGAGAGGTTTCCTCAAGCAATTCCCTGTTCTAAAGCTGCATTGATTTTGGGATTGAAAGCATGTGAATAGGTTCCTTCTCTTAATCTATTGTGAAGTGTATTGGGTTGGTTTTTTATGAGAATTTCTCTGTCGTTGGTCTTACACTTTGAGTTCCATCAAGAACTGAGATTGATAGAGGAATCATTGAAGTCTTTAGCTTCGGTTACTGGGTTGTGTTTATCAGTAGCATATTTAGTTAAGGATTTGAAAGCAGAAACTAAAGGTGCATAAAGCTGAACTGCCATGCATTGCCGTTGCTTGAATCCTTTTTTTTTCCCTTTTATTAAGCCTTGTGTTGCTTTGTTGCTTTCTCTTAAGACAAATATCATATTCAACAGAAAGCAATTCATTTACTAGAATGTTATAGAAACCTCTTCTGACCAACTGCATATTTACTAATACTTTGTGAAATGGGTTTCACCAATTTCCTCTTTCAACTTTCTAATACCTGTGAAACCTACAAAGGCATGTGATTGTAGGAGAAATAGAGATCCCTCTCTTGATCAGATTCAAATGAAGCTATCAATTCAATTGTAGATATATAAAACCTCTTATCAATCTCATTACTATGTTAACTTTCCACTCTACTTATGGTGAATTTGTCTTCTCCACCATTGTTGACTTTTTGGCCTTTATGAAAGCTACACAGCTTTTATATTCACATTATACTTTAATGGAGGGCATTTGAGTCAAGAAGCATGAGTGGGTTTTCTCCCTTCAAATGCTTCTGAATAACCAAATACTTCATGAGAATCTTCTGACCTGTTATAATACCAGCAAAGAGCAAGGTTTAAAATCTAACAACACTATGTGTTGGATTTTAGAGATGAGACGATCCGATTGACCCAACCCGTTTGGGTGGATCCCTATTTATTGGGATGTCTATATTGATTAGAAGTATGGATGTGGATAATTCTCTGCTACTTGAATTGGGAGATAAAGTCTTAAGAAAAGTTGAGTTGAGTCTTCTATTTATAGAAGACTCCTCCTCCCTACCCATAAGAGAATTCCTGTTTGGGTGAGATTCAAACTTACAGGATTTCTTTTCTCTCTTCATCTCTTCTTCTTCAAAAGATCTGGATTTTCTATTGGGGTTTCATACAAAGCACTAGATGGATTGAATGTGAATTCATTATATGTGGTTCTAGTAATCACACATTCCAACGTGTGACGTTATCCGATTCGAGTGAGAACTTCTGTTGCAGATTCGAGGTACGTAATCCAGATTGTTTACAACCTTCGCCGTGAGAGGAAGATACCTGTAAAGAACGTTTTGTAAACTAAATATTATTATATTTGAAAACCTTAGTTAACAGAAGAAAGACTGTTTGTTGTCTTTTTGTGCTTGTGTGGCACTGTTACACAGAATCATTGATGTGTTTACGTATAATTGGTTACAGGTTCTCCTGTATTACAGGAAGGAACCTTGGATGATTTGAATCCATTATGATTACAGGAAGGAACCTTGGATGATTTGAATCCATTATGATTGGATTATTTTCAAGCAATATAGTGCAGGCCGTTGACTCTTTTTGGGTTGATTTGATGGTTAGTTTCTTGTTTATGAATTTTAAGACATCTCTAGTTGTAGTTACACTATAATTAGATTCTCCTTTTTATCGGTAAGTTCTTTTTATGAATGTTTTGTTTAGGTCTTAGATATTAGGATTAAATGTTTTCATTTCTGTTAGGATATTTTGATAGGTCTCACATTTTATTTATCCTTGGTTTGTTTGTTACCGCTAATATTTTACTCTTTTAGGGATTTATGTCTGTAGGTTTTTATTTTATTAGATATAATTTAAAGGTTTTAAAAATTTCCAAGAATCTTAACAAATTTTGGATTTTTTCGATTTATTTTTCTTTATAAAAAATTCGCAACTTCTTAGAATTTTGTGGATTTCAAATGTCTTTTAGAGTTGGTTGTAGATTTTCCTCTTCATAAGAGTATATAGGATTGTTTCAAGATTTGTTTTATTCATTTTAGGGATCTCTAGTTTTTTTTTTTTTTAATTTGGCCAAATAGACTTTAATCAGGTAACCGGTTTAATCGGAAGAGAGTGGGTGCCTAACACCTTCTTGCTCTCTTAACTAAACCTCCATATCCGTTCTAGTTAAATCTTGTTTAAAATCTTATCATTAGGTCTATTTTGAGATAAAGGATAAATCCTAGGTGACCATTCACACCTGAACTTAATGAATGGTGGCGACACTAATTTACCCGATCTATCTGGGGTCTATCCGACCCGGGTTAGCTCACATGCACACCACTGTATCGCAAGAAATATCATAGAGAAATATTAGATGATTTTCTTTCCTAAAGTTTAAATATTTCATAATATCTAATAGAATTGAATTTTCATTCCTAAAATTTAGATATTTCGTAATATCTACGAGAATTGTTTTGGATAAAACTTCTTAATTTTCCAAGTTCTAAAAACCTGTGTTGGATCAATTTAAAATACATATCAACTCTAAACCGGTGTCCATTTTAATCGGAATAACCGGATCTATAAAATAAGTTTATTAATTTAGGATCATAGTTTTTAAAGTATAAATATTACATTTAATGATCTTGCTCTTAACAAATATGATAAGAGTTTTTAGTAGGAAAGACATAATCTTGCCCTACTGTGAACGATGATTAATTTTTTTTCCAGCATATAACACTCTTCTTCTTCCCCGAGAATAACCACGTTACTACTATTTTTTTTTTTTTTTAAACTTTTTATTATCTCGTAGTTTTGTTTTTCCAGGAATAATTAAGCAACAATTACCGATTTCGAGAAAAATCCCCAAGAAGATGACAAAACCAGAATCCTCCAAGAAGGAAAATGGGAATCAAAAGACCACTACACATACTATGGAATTCAGAAAACGTTTTCCAGAAAAATTATTGGATCAGATCGTTGCTCGCTTCAGTTTGAGATGTCTCGTGATTTCAAGGCTGGTGTGCAGACAATGGAGAGACCTTCCAGATAATAAAGATTTCGTTGACCTTCAATTTGCTTTGGCTCGTCAAGTCCTTCTCTTTAATTTTCCCTTCAAACGCAATCGGGGTCGTCAATATCTTGACGAAGAAAGAGCTAATTTGGAACCCATCGGCCTAATTGATACAAGAAGCATACTCTCTGGATCCTCCAACGGTTTGATTTGTATTTTAGATACCAAAGTCCATCCTCGTCGCTACATAATCTGCAACCCTCTTCTTGGTTATAGGACACACAACTTTCAACTCCCATTGATCAAATCTTCGTTAATTGGTGAGGAAAAAGCTTCAAGGACAACTGCATTCGGCTACGTATCATCCACAAGGCAATATAAGGTTGTTCGTGTTCTTACAACTCCTGTTGAGGAACATTGTTATATATATACTATAGAAGCCGGAGGCAATGGCGGTGATCAGTGGATGCATCGAGGATCACTTCCCGATTTCTGTAAAAATAAGGTTGGCACCTTACAACCCCCAATCACCATGAATGGAATGGTGTATTGGGTTCGATCAAGACTTGGGGTTAATAGTACCCGTCGTCATATTACTTTAGTTGTTTTGGATTTGGAGACGGAGAGGTTCGAGATGGTGAAGCCACCCTTCCATCCAAAGAAGGACTGGAGAACAGTGTTGTTGGGTTGGGATGGACGTTTGTCACTTTGTTATATAGCTAAAACAAGGTTGATCATATGTGTGTTAAGAGATGTTGTAGAGAAGAGATGGGAAAGTCCAATGGAATGCCGCCTTCATGATCGGGACCTTAAGTGTGAAGACATGAAGAAGATCATGGTTCTTGCAATAATGGATGGTGGCGATGATCTCATGCTCTTGAAGGAGAACAGAACTGTCTGTGCTTATAACTTGAAGACTCGTATAGTGAGGACTGTGTTTGAGAGGCCCCACTATCTACCTTTGGAAGATCGTTTGATTACAGGGCATTTCGTCACTCATATTGGAACCCTCAAGTGGTTCGGATGAATTGTGTTGAATGGTCCTTTCTTCGTAACATCTCCTATCTTTATAATTAGATAAATTTGATTTAATTTTTTTGAATTGGTGCTCAGGATTTTGTGTCTTTTGTATATATATCTATTACCCTTGTATAAAAGAGAGAATAAGCTCAAAGATTTCGTCCTACCTAACTCAACCCCAGTTAAAGATGCAAATCTATTACCCTTCTACAAAACCTAACTCAACCCCAGTTATCCGAGTTAATAAAGATGCAAAACCGGCTTGCCTGCTTCAATACAGCTTACAGTTGCCCTTCAAAAGGATCAGGCTTTCCATTACAGGTGCTCTAAAAAATCCAAGTGTGCAATTCTCGTGGGAAGTGATATTGGTCAAATGAGAGAAAAACCGAATGCAAGGGAGCACCACCTGCTCTTTACGACGTCTGCGGTTTCTATTCCACGAGAGATTGATCGAACCAGAGAACATATGCTTCCAAATACTTGATTTCATGACACATCAAAATTGTCTTCTGCGATAAGGAGAACTCTTTTCGGACTTCTTGAAACTTGGTGGGTTATGTGTCTGATTAGAGAATTTTTCTACTAATTTCTTAATGGATTCGCATGTACCTACTAGATGTTTACGTATCTGTTATTGAGTCACAGATTAAATAAGATACTTCAGCAATTAATTAGGTTGTCTCCTCCACAATTTCACCAAAATGGACGCAAATTGTAGGCCAGGACAAAAACAAGACATAAATATAATTCACATAAAAATGACATGCCAATTATCTGTTTGTATAAATGCCAATTTTAGATTTTAATATAGGTTCTGTGTCTTCATCAAATACCAAGATAAACTCACCCTATGACTGAGAGGGCGATTGAAATTTCATTCAAGTAACCGCTAAGAATATAGCTGTTAATTCCTGAGATTTGTACAAACAGAGAACGTACAGTTCTGGATGTCCACTTTACTGTTAGATAGTATGTCGACACCTCTCTCAGTAATCTGGACCATTTAATTTGTGGGACATTTTCTCTGTGTGTGTGTGTATGTGTGATCTTAGTCAAGAAATGAACTTGAACTACTAGAAAATGAATATGATTTCATTGAGGAAAGAATGGTGGTAAGAAGTATTCAACTGGCCTGGGCAGTACCCTGTTAGACACATATTTTCCCATGTCTCTGTTTGGATGCTCTACCTTCATACAATGTGAATTTCAATAGTAGTTGAGAAAAGGGCGTAATGGGAGCCAGTACTACCTGCCACCAATCAAATATCTGAACTTACTTGAGTACTTGACAAAACCTATTGATGTCCTTTCAACTCTTCTCCATCATGCATGGTATATCTCTCATTTTGATTATGAAGATTGGGACCATTATTGGTCTAGAAAAAATGTTATTGGACCAATGGTGCCTGGAAATGAAGTTCAGAACTCTGCTTACGTTTTTATTATCAGTGGGGTATCTCCCATTTGTGTAAAGAGACTATTCATAGCTACCCAAGCCAAACCCCTCTCTCCTTACCAAGATCTCTCGAATGCACTCTACTCCCTCCTACCAATCAGCAAGTCCTCAACCCCACAACACACCAAACCCCATCAGTAGAAAGAAGTTAAGTTTTTTATGGCCAGACCGGATTGGGCTCCATAGAGAAATCTAAGGGTCGGGCCTACATAGTTAGCCCAAATCTTGGGCTGGCCTTGCGTACACATAAGAGTTGTTTTGTAGTGTGCAAGTCCGGCCAGATTACCGCAAAGCCCGACCGCGCTACCACACCACGAACCTGCCAAGCCCGACCCATTTCCGGCTCTGAAAACTAATAATAATAAGAATAGCAACAAGAATAATATTAATGATAATAATAATAATAATAATAATATTAATGATAATAATAATAATAATAATAATAATAATAATAATAATAATAATAATAATAATAATAATAATAATAATAATAATAATGCTTGTTATGTGATAATTCTTTACATGAATAATATAAGTTTAATAAATAAATAAAAAATGTAATAAATACATTAAATCAAATTACATAAATAGAAACATGAAGATACCTCTATGATTTTTGGTTTTAATTCATTTATTGCTAATTTCATTTGCTTTGAATGTGTACAAGTTCTCAATATAATTGATAATACGAAATAGTAATTATTGTTTTGACTTTTGTAAATTATATGATGCTACTATATGATTAATACTTGAAACTTCAATTTTTACTGCTATTGCAAGTCTACGTATTTATTGTTTATACAATTAGTTTCCACATTACACATATATTAATTACAGTTCACATATACATTTCCAACCTATATATGTTGATTACAACCAACTATATCAAACGAATCAAATGCCCATCTAAAAGGTTATAGATGTTTTCAGTTTCTTTATATTACAATACAATTTATAAAGTTATTGCAATTTATATAGAATAAAATTGCAGTGACTTATAAATTGTATATATATAAAGAAGCTGTCTAACATATATAACGTTTTGGATTGTCAGTTAGACAATTTGGGAATGTGAAGTATCTTGTATTTTTTTGTGTATCCTAACATTTGTCAAATATAATTTCGTTCAACATTTTCGTATGTTCTTCGAATCCATAGTTTTGTTGACACTCATAATCTTGTTTATTCACAATGGATATACAAGATTACGATGGTCAACAGAAC
>JAUPMG010055036.1:0-13745 GCA_031762675.1 Pachysandra terminalis | reverse complement strand
TAAATCCCGCGTTTCGAGCTAATTCCACAGTAAGCAGCCGCAATGCATGTTTTATCCGGAATTGACCCGCATCGAGGTCATGGGATCATATTTCGGGGTATAACCTGATACACATTACTATGGTTTCACCCAACAGGGTTTCACTCTGTCACCTTCTGATCATGGGATCATATTTATCGATACATTATTACGATACGATTTATCAACAGTGTTTCACTCGGACATGTATGAACCAATATGATACGATCTAACTAACAGTGTTTCACTCGGACACCTCTAACTAACAGTGTTTCACTCGGACACCTATGAACGCATATAATACGATCTATTAACAGTGTTTCACTCGGACACCTATGAACGCATACCGGTCATTTGTCGATAGTAGATTGGTATTGATTTTAGAAATTATTAAATTGAATTAGACGAGTGATTTTGGGTAGAAAGTTTTGGTCTGATTAACACAAACCAAACAGAAATGCACTCTTAGTTTTCGCTATTGGTGAGGCATATTACAGAAAATTTTAATCAAGTAATTATTATACAAGAAAGACCAAAAAACTTCCTTAAGAGGGGTATGCAAAACTCAAATGACTTGGATAAAAATCTCATGCCTCGGAAATTGAATTCATCAATCAGACCCTACCGAGACAAATATTCCCGCAGTGGACAGTTTAATACTTTTGGGATATTATATTATATACTTCAAACAAAAATTAAACTTAAAACACAATCTACAATAAAGCAGAATTAAAATAATATAATTCTAAAACCAACCATATAAATAAAATACATAAAGGGAAAAGACAACAAAGACTCTTCACGTTTGAACAACATTTTCATGTCGAGTGCTAAAGGAAGTTTACACCAGATTGCACATGGATTTATACACAAAGAAAGCACAGAATATATCCTTTTCTTCCTCGTTACTCTTACTGATCTTTTCCTTCTTTTTTCAGTCTTCAACAAAAACAGTTAAAGGGTGCAACTGAGCATGAATTCTTCTTTGTTTCAATTCCCCTTGTTCTCTCTTTTTACAGTTCAAACTAGTAACCCAAACATTCCCAGAATACAAAAGCTTTATATTAATGATTTGTATCCAGTTTTCCTCGTCTTTTCATACAAAAAGTAATCAATTTGTTTCAAACGAGTAGAGTTTTTGAGTGTTTCAAGTTTTATGCCTACTCCTTTCAGCAACAATGGAGAGGAGCCTGGAAACTCCCCGAGTCCATATATCATACTGCCTTTGGTTCCTGCACTCGAACTCGACCACTCCCCTCGTCTCCTCCGTCTTCAATCCAAAGTATCTCCGTTGCTCCCCACCCTCGAGAAGATGCCTACCCGGCCACGCCGGTAGGTTCTTGTACACCTCCAACACCACATCTGCAATTCAGGATGACGATCATAAGAATCCCCTTTTTCTGCATTATTGAAATTACCTTTTCCTAATCCCAAGGATTCAAGAGGATCCGTCTCCTTGTTCTTTTTCACTGTTCGTTCAGGTTAATGACAAAAAGAAAAGAGATGATAACAACTCACTCTTCTTCTTTTTGGTGATGGTCCCTGCAACATGTCTGCTCTTCATCTTCAGCGTCACCTGTACCATATATACCAAATAATAAGAAAATGGATGGCTCCATACCGTAATTTACAAGAATCAGTAGCAGAAAATGGATTAGAATAGATCAAAACCCCACCTTCCCCATTTGATTTATATAAACTGAGACGATTTTCCAGTGAAGATCACCTGTGTTATCAGGAGAACAAAAGGGTTTATTTTGTTTTGCGATTTAAATTTTTAAAGATCATCATAAACACAACATTATAGGAAATTTGTTTTGGCAAGCAATGGCCGGAAAATACCCTTCCGGGTGCGCTTGAGGAGCTCGCAACCCTTGGCGAGTAGCTCTTGGCTACAGACGCCGAGGAAATTCTCCTCCGGGACAAGCTCGCCGCTGAAGCTACCGTTAGGATGACAGTTATTACCGTTACCTCCCACACCCAATCCTCTGTCCACCGGAATCACGGCTGCTATATTCCACACTTCCTTTAACGCCCTTGCCTTTAGGGTCGCCGCTCCTCGTAGAGCTGGGACAAATCAGATAAACCCAATGGGCATAATTGTCATATAAAGAAAATAATTAATTATAAGGTTAATTACTTACCGGTGGCAGCTGCGGCCGTTAGGGTCAAGATATCGCCAGGTGATCTAACATTGACGGCCGAACCGACCACACAAGCTAGGTGCTCCCGTTCCGCCCCCATTGCCTCCGCCGCCTCCGCGCACTGGGCTGCCACCAATGTTGCGGCAGACGCTACAGCCATGTCTGTCTTCGCCATCTGCTCGTCTTTCCCGGAACCGGACGAGGCGGCAGTGGCCGCAGCCATTGCGGCAACAGCAGCAGCAACACCAGCAACAGTAACAGCTGCATGGAGTTGAGCATTGTGTGCTCGCGCTTCCTCTTTCTTCTTCTCCCTCCTATCCTTTAACCACCTCCCAACAGTTTTACCACCACCACCAACTGCACCACCCCCACCACCAGCACCACCACCTCGGTATGGTGGCTTTGCCGTATTATTAATACGGCAGAACTGCTTATAATAATAGCAACCATGTTAAAATTAACTTCATCAAAATTAATAACAGGAGCATATTGTAATAAAACTCTAATAAACTAGGTATACATGTAAATTACTTAAAAATCTGTGCATCACA
The DNA here is from genome assembly GCA_031762675.1 of Pachysandra terminalis. Taxonomy (NCBI): domain Eukaryota; kingdom Viridiplantae; phylum Streptophyta; class Magnoliopsida; order Buxales; family Buxaceae; genus Pachysandra; species Pachysandra terminalis. The sequence continues at coordinate 11,032 of JAUPMG010055036.1, read as the reverse complement.
TGTTAAAATTATCTTAATCAAAATTAATATCAGGTGCATATTGTAATCAAACTCTAATACTCTGGGCATACATGTAAATTAATTAAAAATATGTGCATCATATGTTAAAATTATCTTAATCAAAATTAATAAGAGGAGCATATTGCAATAAAATTTTAATATCTAGGGTATACATGTAAATTACTTAAAAAAAATCTGCGCATCACAAGTTATTACCAAAAAAAATAAAAAATTGAACAAACAAAAATACAGGATGTACCATCTGCGTATTCTAGAAGATCCAAATGAGGACAAAAATACCCTCAGCAACTCAAAACTTCTGCATCAGTGAAAACTGAAAACCACATTCACAGGAAGCTAAAACATTTCCGTAAATAGAAAACATAAACGGGACACTTCATGGATTAATAGAAAGGGTGACAGTCACCACCCCCTGCGCATCCTATCATAGAGGCTTCCGTGTTCTTCTCCTTCCGAGGAGGAAAATCAGGTAATAAAGGACAAGACCACGCAGACCGTGCTATAGCATCGATGGACCACTCTTTTTAACTTGAAATTACGTTTTAGTCCAAATTATTAGCTAATTTTACAAATAGAATCGGTTCTCTTTGTACAGAATTCAGAAAGAAACCAGAAGTGGAAAACTAGACAATTACACTTTGACCTATATTGTCCTGACTGGAGAGATTAATGGGTTTTATTGGGTAAAGAGAAGAGAATCTTTGCCTTAATTCAGAAAACACAAAGAGAGAGAGAGAGAGAGAGAGAGAGAGAGAGAGAGAAAATAGAGAGAGAAGTTGGTAACAGAGTCGGAGAGAACAGCTGAGTTGAGAAAGGAAAGAAAAAGAAAATTGTAAAAACAGGTTTTCTTAAAATTTCAGGTTCAGGGGCTAAGATTCCGGTACTGGAAGTGTCGGAAAATGGTGAAAATGAAGAGAGAACAGACCTTAACGTCGTCCATTTCGGAGGGAGAAAGAGGTGGGCTGTCTGTAAGTGATCCACCACAGCTCTGGCCTCCAGTCAAAGGGCCACTACTGTGAGAGAGTCTCCCTGATGTACGCGGAGATACGTCTTGCTGCACCGGAAAAAGATAAACATGAGAGATCAGACAAACCCCAGAAGCTGATTAACAGATTTGCAGCTTGCATTCATAGAAATATTACTTCAAAAAGAGAAAGAAAAACAGAGCTTAAATTGAATTCAACAGAAATAGAGAGCCCTGTTTCTTTGGTCTGATATTTTCCCACGTGGATCCATTACAGATACCCAAATCGAGAGAAAACAGAAAAACAATTAAAGATTACAGCTAAAGAGAAAAACAAAATCAGAATCCAAAAACCCAGAAGCTCATGTTTCCAAAAAAACAAAAACAAAAATCGAAAGACTAATGGATGAAACGAAGTCAGACAATCAAGCAGAGCTTAAAGAATAAACAATGAAAAGAGACAAATTCAAACAAACCCCAAAACATTTTCTCCTGTAATTCATTCTTACCGACTGCGACATTATACGTTCCATAACGAGCTGCGACGTTGCAGAAGAGGCAAACGAGAACGGATTACCAGAAACCGCAGCTGCCTCCTCGGCCTCTCCGGTAATATCCTCCGGTATCGAACCATCGCCGTTCACAGTCTTCGAAAGCATGTTAGGAGTGAGAGCTTTCGAGACTTCCAGAGCCGAAACGCTCCAAGACCGGGACAGGAACTCCATCGACTCAAGTGGGGTTTCGGGTGGCCGGAATCCGGTAACGGGTACGGAGTCCGATTTCCAAGCATCGCCGCCGACGTTCTCGCCCATGTGGAAAAAGCGAAGAATGGGGTGCGTAGGATAAGGAGTTTACGAAAGGAATTGAGGAAGCAGCGCTTTATAGAGGGAGGAGAGAGAGAGGAAGAGACTCGCAGAGACAAAGCGGCCGGACTGTGAGTAATAAGGATTTTTAATAGTTAAAAATTAAAAAAACAAATAAAAGTAGAAAAAAATATATTCAGTGATACGCGTACGACCTGAGACGGCTCTCTGGACGCTGGCCTCCTCGTCTTATTGCAAGGCTTTTAAGAGACTGGACCAGAGTAGGAAGCGTGTGGGACAGATGCATATTAGATGGTCAGCATTTCTTCATCTGAAAAATAAAGTGAATGCTTAATGTTGTGTTTGGATACCTGGGATTTTCAAAGAGAAAAAGAAAGAAAACAAATGATTCTTTTCAGATGTTTGTTTAAGATGAGAAATATTAAGGGAAAAATAATAGAAAGGTTTTTAAAGAATATATATATATATATATATATATATATATATATTTTTTGGGTGAGTTCCTTTATTTTGAGAGTAAATGTGGCAATCGGTTGGGTTTGGACAATTTGAACTCGTCCATTTAATAAGCGGGTTGACAGGTTTATGTTACAACACATCAATCCAACCTATTTATTGTTCTCGTAAGTTTGGTTTGAGCCGATAATAATCGACTCAAACTTATTTATTTAATAATCGTAAATCCACTAACTCAACCCAATTTGTTTATTGTTGGGTTGGATTCAAGCCAAGCCAACTCAACTCATTTATTATTAAGAAAAATAATGGTTTTTTTCTTTCAAATTTAACTTGCTAAAATATCATGTAAAATGAAAAACATTTTGTCACATCTAGTTGCAAGATAGGTCGGAGTATTGGAGATTAAATCTCCACCTTTTTTTCTCTCTCAAAATCTCTAATTTTTTTAGGAGAAACGTTTAAATTTCTAGAAAGAAAATTTTTCAACTTATTTTCTTTCAATCAACCAAACAAAAAAAAAAAAAATGATTTCTTCGACATTTTCTTTTCTTTTCACTAAAAGTCCAAGGATCCAAACACAGCCAAAAAGGAAATGAGAAAGGATTCTATTATACCTCAGTAGGTTTGGGTGGCATGTAAGATTCCTATTTGTCACATAAAAAAATAATGTAATTAATCTAAACCATCCATCTGATAGAATATCTTTTGAATTGGTCAATTTGACAATATTACAACCCATATAAGTTTCATTAGTACATATGCGATGTATTGTTATAAATATAGGTATCCATCCAATTTTTTTTTAATGTTTTTTAAGTTTTATACCGAGAAAGAGGATACTCTGAGGAGAATCGTTTCTATTACGTAGAAAATGTCTTTTTAGCTGAAACTTGGTTTACTATTTAGGGTTGATTGTAAGTACACATAGCAAAGTAAGATTCTCCAAATAAGCTTTCAAATCATGTGTATGATAAGTTTAGATGATTTATCACAAAGGAAGAATAGTTCAAAGGTTGCACTTCATTATGCTCATATAAATCAAATCTTATTGATATTAGGTGAAGATTGAAGTTCATAAGATATTGCCATTTGATGCACATTATCTTCACTGTGCCAAACTCATAACATTTTAGTCTTGAAATTTTGAATCACGTGGAGATTAATGAAATTTTTACTTGTTATTTAAATTTTAGTTATTTTAAAATGTGTTTTTTTTTTTTTTTTTCCAACATTAATGAGTTTATACAAAATCTTTGGCCAAATTATAATCTTTATTATTGTCTTTGAGATTTAACAAGTCCATGAGTGAGTTTCGAGTCTTTAGGACACACTCCCAGTATTATGGGGTCGTGTCCATTGAACAAACTCTTTATCGAAGATTAGCATATAAAGAGGTACCTTTTTCTCATTTGGTGAGGCAATCGCATACTGTCTCCCTCCTTTTGCTCGTAAGTGTTTTTGTTGATCGAATTAAGCAATAATAACACATAGTAAAATGAAAATCAAAACAATGCAAACAGACATATATGACTCGGCAAAACATATGTTAGCCAGAGAGAAGCTTACATTATGTCAATAACGAGTTGCGACTTATATACCCTTACCGTACCATAGAGCCCCTCAAATACCTCCCCCTTGGATATAGAGAATAGTGAATATGTGCCCACTTCCTAGAGATGATATAGATTTGCTAGGAATACAGGAGACTCAAATCTTCACATTGATATATCAAATTTGGGACAATAACAACAAGGATATTGATCTAAATGGGTATAATAAGTAATGCAAAGTAAAAAAAAAAAATATTAAAAAGACTCTTGTGGGCCTATAAATAACACTTGAAGCTGCACAGCTGAATCTGTACTTGGATTGAGAAGGTGGTAAGCCAAGCCACCCTCCAATGAGACAATCAAGGAAGACGATGTCTTACGATTACGTGTCCTTCCATGATTGGATAATCTGAGGTTGGGTCCTACCTGTTGACCAATAACCGGATCAAAATCCTATCGCGAGAGATGTGGTCCATTGGTACACCAATGGCTGCCCACAGACAGAGACAGTGTTGGGTGTCGGTGATGGTTATGTCGTTGGCGAGCGGAGTGATTGTGTTCGTTCCATCACAGCCTTGTTCAGGTCTTGGCAACATCTGATCCCGACATCCTACGTTTTGTCTACTTCTTAACGTCCTGACAAAATTTTATTTTTTTATAAAAAAAAGACAATTTTTCATCTTGAAGCCATAGCAAAAGCTTCTTCTACTTCCCATTTCATACTTATATAATCCTTTGTTTTATTCTTTTAGAGGGAGAGAAGAGAGAGAAGCATCTGCTAAGAATGGCGTGGACGCGTGCCTGGAGACGTCATCATCTCCCTCTTTTGATCTCATCTTCTCTTCCATGCGTTCACCTGTTTCCTCTCTTCCTTGCTCTACTTTCTCTTCTAATATATTCCTCTGAAGAAGTCTGACCAAAAAGCTTGGGGGACATAACCGGCTTTTTCTTTTTTACCGGTTTATAACTTTTGTTTCTTCTCCGTGGCCACGACCATATAAACAAAGGATCCCTTATTTCTTCTTGGGGTTTTCCTTTTTATAATGACTATATTACCCCCCACGTGCTTAAAATGCTCTGTTTCCTCCTTTGTTATGGGACCATTTGATTCTTTGGACTTTAGATTAGTCGAAATAAAATGTTGGTGTTTGTTTGTACCGAGAGCTGGTAATTTATGACCCGATCCAACCCGACTACACCGGTTAGGGTCGACCTATTTATTAAATGGGTTGTGGTTCGAGTCTAGGTTTCGTCGACCTAATCCGTCAAACTCGTGTTAACCCGTTTATTGTTATTTTTATTATTTTTTAAAAAGTATAATATTAAATAGAATGATTTATGATTTTATTAATTTAAAATTAAAATAAATAAATAATTAATTAATTAATTAAATTTTAAATGAGTTGACAAGTTCGACCCTTTTATTTGCGGGTTGGATTTGGGTTGAAGTTTTCCTGACCCGTTGGTAAATGGATCAAACTAGACCCAACCCGTTTAAGCATCAACCCGATTACAACCCGACCCATTGCCACCTCTACTTGCACATAAAACAATATTTGTAGCTATGTTGAGGTTTGTAAGATGGTGATATCGATACATGAACACGTGGCTTCCAAGTGTACTACATATGCCACGTGGACACCTCAAACGAATAATACCTTAGGTTGCGTTTGGCCCGGCTTTTGCTTTTGAATAAGCACCCATTAGACAAGTGGCTCAATGAGAGCAATTATCCACAACAACAATAAACTGCTTATTTGAAAATAAATAACGTTTGGTATGTGCGTTGGTAAGTGCATTTATATAAGCGCTTATGTAAGTTTAAGGATAAAATAGGTACCATGAAAATATCATTAAAGTTTAAAAATAATATTTATTTAAGTGCTTATGAAAGTTTAGGGGTAAAATAAGTATTATGAAAATATTATTAAAGTTTAAAAATAACATTTATTTAAGTACTTTTAAAAGTTTTGGGTAAATTATGTATTATAAAAATATTAATAAAGTTTAGAAATAACTTCCCCATGCATGAGTGATAAGAGAAGCTATTCTCAACAGCTTTTTGTCACGTCCCAGATCCCGTAACCCGAATCCCTAAGCGAGATGCAACGGATCTCGAGGTGAGACCTTCGGAATCTATTTTTGGACTGCAGATTGACACATTGTAACCAAGATAATGATGAAATAAAACTGATTTATTCATTGCACAGAGTAACGGAAGCAAAGTATAACAAATTGAATCGAATCAAAATCTAATAAATGGCTTCAGAAGAGCCCTATTACATCTCAATCATAATTGAACATGATTCGTACAGAAATAAAAAAAAAAAAGAACAAAGCAATAAATGGTTCATTTCAATGGAAAGGTCATCGACCTCCACACTGCTAGATCAACCTGTAACATGAAAGTTACGTGAGCTTTGAATGCTCAATAAGCACAATCCCATCAACTCAACATTACATATCATAATCGATTCAAGGCAGATAACACGATAGTTTTTAATGCAACATGTTTATGATGAGAGTATGTCAAACAGATGCTCTAAGAGTGCTCAAACAATGAATACAATGATATGTTCTGAAATGTCTAATGTTACTGTTTCATGCTAAGTGTCCCTCATTGCAGCTTCCAATCACACAAGGTTTCGGGATCGAAGTCACCAGGAAAAACCGACAGCAGCTCCCTCTTCGTTTCGGTCACTAACTCATGGCACGAAGGCCACCATGTACTGATTTCATGAGTGTACAATACTCAAGGTTTAGCCGACCTTATGGAATCAATTATGACCTCATAACTTATTCTGTAGGACTTGTAACCTACGGGACTAGTCAACCATGTCTTTTCCACCTTCCAGGCACACTTAACATTCTACATTAACACAGTATGAATGCGTTGTTAACTCGTAAGACCCAAATGATAATTTCCCTTGGAAGCTATCCACGCGCCCATACACGAGGATAATCCATTGGATCCCATCATTCACATCCTAACATTCCAACTCAAACTCAGATTTATGCAATCCCACACTTAGAATCTATAAATGATAAGACCTCTCGGAAATTGCTCAAGCGCCCATCCACTCAGGTAATCCGTTAGAGCCCATCATTTACAATCTAAGCTAAAGACCAATAGAAGGTGTGTGCCCAGTAAGTTAGCTCAGGTGAAGGGAAACAAGGCTTATCATGTCAATGGAACACCTGCCCAAGACCTTCCTTGATCCTTATAAGCACCTCGTAAAAGCCCGGACTAATCTGACCATCCAAACCCTCCCAGTGTCTCAAAATTACAGTCCTTCGGTATCCTCATCGGTGTACCGATGGGTACTGGTAAACTCCTTACCTCTTTCGTCGGTAGTCCCGTCGGTGTACCGATGCCTACCGAGGGGATACAGTGGTCTCCTATCGGTGGCGTGGTCGGTGCATCGACACCTACCAAGGGACTCGGTCTCATTTACATCGGTGCCAACCGATCAACTCATAAAGATCAATTTGTAAAACAATGTCGGTAGGGTTATCGGTGTACCGACACCCACTAAAGTATCACAGGCATTCCCTGTCGGTGGCGTGGACGGTGTACTAACGCCCACCGAAGTGTCACAGGTATCCCCTATCGGTGGCGTGGTCGGTGTACCGACGCCCACCGAAGAACTCGATTTCTTATTCACTCGATGCACCGGTAGACCCGAACGAACACAGACAAGTTCGTCCGTAGCCTATTTTGGTCGTTTTTCCACAGTAATTTAAATTTAATCTCATATGCATCATTCCTAACATCTTAGGATGAAGACCCACACATTCATCTACTGGAAAAACAACAATTATATACAAGCATTGAAATCCAATTTCTTATGGCATACATACATTATTTCTCAGAATTTCAACACAAAACATGGTATATAATGGAATCGACAGGACAAGTAACTTACAATGATTATCTGCTAGAATTGGATATAGCAAGTAATGTGCAAAACTCCTCTCTTCTCTTCCTCACTTTCTTCTGCAAAAAGGCTAGGTTTAGGTTCTCTTCTCTCTTTCTCTCTTCTTAGACTTCTCTCTATTTTCAAACACAAAGCTCCCTCGTGTTCTACGGTGGTTTAGAGTTATGGTTAATTTTCTCTATTCTCTCCCACAACAGCCCCACTACAAGACACGTTGATTGTTGACTCCTTCAACGCATGGTCGTGCGTTTGAATGTGGTCTCCCCACTTTCTCTTACACACTTAACCCTAAACTTTGAAGAATAACATAAAGACCCCTAATCCTTTAAGTCAGTTTACAATTACCTCCCTAAGTTTAATTAAATAAATAGACCATATAAGCTTATGAAATTAGGCAAGGAATTAGGCATTAAATTAAATGAAATAAATCAAGGGACAGAATCCTCTTAGTGAGTTTAGGTCTTTACACTTCTCCTTATGGATTTCCTTAACTACCTATGGATAAGCACTTACCATTAGGCGTTATCAAACACACTTTTATTTTAAAAAGTGCTTTAATAAGTGAAATAAACACTTATACAAGCTGAGACAAACGCAGCCTAAAAGTCCCTGTCCAGGGAACTTATCTGAGCAACCTCACTTGAAAAAGAATAGAGACTATCTGTCAAATACATTGACTTGGCCTATAACAATAATAGAAATGAAATAGATTGTTATTTACTCTTTCTGTTATTATAAATACCCTTCATTTCTCATTCCTAGCAACCTAACAACAATTACCCATCTCAACTCCCCTTCTCCATTCCTCTCCATCATTGTTCCAAGTAGGCCTGTTAATGTTTCGGAACATGACTCAAATCCAATGTGACTATAACAGATTTGGTAAGATATTTTCGATCCAAAATCCAATTAAGATCTAAATCTGAAAATCCAATTATAATTCAATTCAATTATATAATTAAAACTCATGTATTCTTTTTTGTATAACATGTCTATCATTATTTATGAATAACGTCTCACATAATAACATATCCATAATGCATGTATTCTTTTTTGTATAGCATGTCTATCATTATCTATAAATAGTGTCACAAAATAACATATTCATTTAATCACATACATTGCTTTATATATTGTATCATTACTTGTGATACATATTAACATTATTATATAAAAAATAAAAAAAACCTAGTTTTCAACATTTTTAATTTTAGACTTGAATTTTACACATATGTTAGTCAATACTCGAATCGAATCGGATTTTGGATCACATTCGAATTCGAATAGAATTTATGAAGAGTTGTAAGATTCCTTGTAGTTTCCTTTGACAAATCGAATTCGAATTCAGCAAATTCAATCTGTTTACGAGCCTAGTTCTATACTATACTCTTTCCTCTCCTCTAGACTCCAGAGTCCTGACGTCACATCATCAACCATACCTATAAGGTTACATTGAGAAGAAATAACATATTAACTAGATCACATTCACACAATTAAGTAGATGTAAACTTAACAATAATATTATGAAAAGGATTAGAATTGGTCACATTCACACAATTAAGTATGATGTAAACTTAATTAGGACATTATGAAAAGGATTAGAATTCTTCTTTGATTTGTTCATTTAACCAAGAGGAGAAAGCATTAATTGTATTACATCAATCCATCTAAAACAGGTAACTGTTAAGAACACCTATAAGTGTTATGTAAATTACCTTGTCCCTATACTTTTACTTACTAGTTCTAAGCCTTCCACAGAAATTTTTTTTTTTTGTAAAGTCCACAAACCTCCCTTGAGGTTTGGTATACCTCCCCTATCCTTCTCAAAAGGACAAATATATCCCCTCTACTATCACCATTAGCCTTCTCAAAAAGACAAATACATCCCCTCACTATAAAATACCTGGTTTTTCCTGACGGTTCAAATCCGCCGGAATATATGATCTACCCGCTGGCTAAACCTACCTCGGCGTTTTACTTAACTGCTGAGAACTCTCCCGCCGCGGTAGGTATTCTCGGCGGTTTTATTAAAACGCCGACAAAAGGATCTTGTTTAGCCGACAGTTTAATATAACCACCGGCCAATGTTCACAATTGCTCGCGGTTATAATTGCCGAGAGAACAATTTCTAAGGCGGCGGTTTAATATACCCACCGACAAAGGGGAGGTTTTTCTCGGCTGTGTTATAAAGCCACCGACAATACGTGATATATAGGTCGGCGGTTGTATAATAGTCTGCTTTTTTTAAGCATTTCCTTATTTCTACAAGATTACGAACCTGTAAATAAACCTATATAAGAACAAACACTATAATTCAAGTCTATTAAACCTACAAGTAAACCTGGACAACCACAAACAACATTCAAGTCAATAAACCTGCACAAAGAGCAATTAAACACTACAATTCAAGTCTTTATATTAAACCTACAAGTATACATGTACACGAACAAACACTATAATTCAAGTCTTTATATTAAACCTACAAGTATACCTGTACACGAACAAACACTATAATCAAGTGATCAATAATCTATTGAACGACCTACAAAGTAATTAAAATTGCACATGAACAAACACCATTCAAGTCTATATATTAAACCTACAAAGTAATTAAACCTGTACAAACAAACACCATTCAAGTCTATTAATTAAACTTAATTACAAGTAACCTGTAAAAATCTACTAGTATTTAATTCAATAACGTACAAACACAAATGTCAAAGTACATATAATGAAATAATGAAGAAAAATATTAGGGGTGATCATGATGAACGTCTCCAGGCTGCTACTGATCTCTTCCACCCTACAATACAGATTATATAAACTAATTTAGTTAAAATGCTTATAGAAAATAAAAATCGCAAAAAAGTGAAGACAATAGATATGAGATCTAGATTCTACCTGACCACTCATACTCAACATCATGCGCTCTAATGCAGCCATTCTCATCATCCCTCCGAGCGACCTGGGTAGTCAAATCCTGTACATCCGCTCTCAAGCTAGAGACCTCCGCCTCTCGACTCATGCTGGCCTGTCTGCCAGAGGACTCCGGCCACAATCGGGGATGGGGTATGTCCCATCCCCATCATGCGGACTCACCTAAGATGCTCGGGTCCCATGACCCGAGAGAATACGTCATCACGGGCTGTGCTGTCCTGTGAGCCCTCCGGAAGCTGCTATCTCAATTCTCGCATTTCTTTCTGCATTCAAAAGAGAATATATAAGGAAAATATAACTAGTATGCAAAACAAAGAGCAGATGAATGGTTGTTAGTCA
>JAUPMG010055025.1:0-13746 GCA_031762675.1 Pachysandra terminalis | reverse complement strand
CTTTTGTCTTCTCATTTTCGTTTTATGGTTCCCCCCTTGGAAACCTTGTATTTTCTTTTCTCCTTCCTTTTATAAAACTTTCATTATTCATCAAAAAAAAATTTAAGGAGGTAGTGAAGAAATGGTGTGGGAGAAGACAGTTGGAAATTCTAAGGGTTGGGAGAGTTTCACATTTATGAGATGTATCAAAACATTGAGGGTAAAATTAAAGGAATGGAATAGCGAGATTATTGAGAATATGAGGTCAAAGAGGAGAGATTTTATAATGCACAAAGGGTATTGATAAGTGTGAGGAGATGAGTCAACTTAGCCATGATGAGACTGAGTATCACAAGTGCCTGAAATTGGAATTAGAGGCCATTCTTAGAAATAAGGAGACTAACTAGAGACTAGAATCTAGGGCAACATGGATTAAAGAGCGGATAGCAATACTAATTTCTTTCACAAATTGGCTAATGGGAGAAATGCAAAACTTCAATAACTAGTATTATGGTGATGAGGAAAATGTGATATCAAAGGACGGAATAGAAGAGGCACTTCTTAACTTCTATTCTAGGTTGTATAAATCTGAGTAGAACTTCAAGTTTGAGCTTAGAGAGGAGAAGAAACTTAAGAGTAGATGAGCAACAGAGAGAATGCCTTGAGAGAGAGTTTGAGGAAGATGATGTCAAGCAAGCAATTTAGAAAATGGCCAAGCTAAAGCTACTGGTTCCGATGGTTTCATAATGGCTTTTTATCAAGATAGTAGGAGCGTGGTTAAGGAGAATATTTTGAGGGTCATTAGGAAATTTTGTAGGAAGGGTTGTTAATTACTAATGCAACCTTTCTAGTTTTGATTCCAACAAGTTGTGAGGCTGTTGATATCAAAGATTTTAGACCAATTGGCTTGAAAACAAGCCTATGTAAGATCACTACCAAAGTTCTTCTTTCTCTTAGGTTGAAAGAGGTGATGCCAACCATTGTCTCCGATAATCAGAGTGCATTTTTTCAGGAAAGGCAAATTGCGGATAGTGCCCTCATTGCCAATGAATGCGTGGAGGCAAGATTCCATTATGGAAAGCTAAGCTCAATGTGCAAGTTAGACTTTGAAAAGGCTCATGATAGAGCGAAGTGGGATTTTGGATTTCCTAGACGCAGTTCTTGAGTGGAAAGAATTTGGATGTAGATTGTGGCATTGGATGCGAGGGTGTATTGGGAATATATAAAGACTCTTAGTCTCTTAGTTTGATTTATGGATACCTTAAGACTTTTTTTCATTTGCAGTTTATAAGTAGAAATTAACATCTACCTTCTGATTGAGTGCAGACAAATTGTATTGGTCAACTTCATAAGGTGAATGTTGAACCCAAAGAGGACGACAAGCATATTTGACAATCAAATCATTACTAGAAGCAATGCAAGGAGAGTTCCGAGTGCCTTTCCCAGCCAAACTGATTTTGAGTTCCTATATATTCTCCAACGCTTTGTGCGAATTGCTACCATTGAAAAAATCCTCACCATGCATCACCTCATTCGCAGGAATTGGACCTTGTGTAATCAATTTGTTATGTGTGGTAGTACAAGAGAATTGGTTAATCCCTACGGAGGTTCATAATAAAATGGTGCATGCCATTTAGGCTACTGGATATGTTTCTCTACATCTAAAGAGAAGTTAAAGCTGACAAGCCGTTGTGTATGCCACTATTTGTATTCCTTCGGAACATTTGAAAGGAACTGAATTGTAGATTTTTTCTAGTGGTTCTTCTAACAAAGGAGGTGGTAGTCAAAAGATAAATCCACTAGCATGTAACCCTCCTACTTTTCAACATAGATGTAAACAAGGTTTCAGGTTTCGGCCAAAACCGACAAGACTCGGCCGAGTCGTATCGGTTTTGAGGGGGCCGTATCGATTATATAAAATTACAGGAGCCTAATGTATCAGCTGATACAACGATACGTATCGGGCCATATCAGTCTTATCAGCCGATACGAGAAAAAATTGAATGACTCGCCGAGTTGCTGATACGACTCGGCGAGTTGGGACAGATATGGCTCCAGTCGTGTTTTTACCCTTAGTCTCACTGCTTTGAGCTCCTTTGAGCTCAAAACACCACTTCTCTCACCCATTGCCCAAGGAAGCTAAGATCTAAGTATTCATTGAATATAAATCAATGATTTGTCGTCAAAATATCCGAAACCAAGCAAAATCTCCAAGATTTAGGGGTTTTTTTGTTGGTGCGTCATTGTGGGTGAGTTTTCTTCAAAACTTTTCATGTAAATTCTTGCTTTGTTGTTCGCTTCATTTGATCTACAGGTTTAGGACATTCCTTGGGTGATCCTAACACCTATATGTGAGATTCGACAAAGATTTTGGGATTTTCTATGGCTGCGTTTGGTATTGCTTTTTAGAAGCAATTTTTTGTTTTTGAAAGCAAAATAAGTGTTTGGTAACATATTTTAAAGCAATTTTTAAAAAGCAAAAAAGCAATTTTTTTGCTTCACTTAAGAAGCAACATTTCATTGCTTTTAAAAATTTACTTCTTTGCTCCAGAAAAATAGAAAAGGAAAATTAGGAAAAGGGAAGCTTTTAAAAATTAATTATAAAAAAACCTTTTGAAAAGTCTTGTTTGGGATTTGAGGAAATTCTACAAAAAAAATTGAGCTAAAGGCACTTTACACTGTAGTAAAGTGCCTAATTCCCAAACTACCCTTTTTCCTATTTTATATTTTCTCCCAAACTGCCCTCTCTCTCTCGCTCTCCATATGAAAAGATATCCCCTCACACCACCACCCCCCACCACCACCACCCTACCACCACCACACCACGACAACCACAACCACAACCACCACCCCACCACCACCACCATCACCCCCACCCCACTACCACCATCACCAACACCCCACCACCCCCACCACTACTACCAACACCACCCCCACTACCCCCACCCCCACTCCCAACCACCACCACCACCACTAATTATAGAGAAATATTATTTAAAATAATAATATAATATCAAAAAAGCAATTTATTAGCTTACTGCTACCAAACATGCTTTTTTGCTTTTCAACAGTACAGCAAAAGTTTACCGAACAGTTTTGCTTCATGAAAAGATCTTTTCAAAAGCAGAGAATTTGCTTATGCTTTCTTGCTTCAGACAGCAAGAAAGCATAAGCATTACCAAACGCAGCCTATATTTGGCTTAAATTTAAGAAGATTTTTCTTTATTTAAAAAAAAATGAATACTCAGTAGTTTGATTTTAATATATGTTACTTATAAGCATTCCTTTGCTTAGATCCATGGATTTGTTTGATTTTAATGCAAGTTACTTATAACCTTTTTTTGCACCGAGTCTAATTCTAATCAAATGTCCAAACAAGATTATCATTATGTCAACTTCTTCGACTCATTCTCCGATCATTACTAGTATTGAGAGCTATGGTTAATAGGTTTGAGTTTTCTTTCACATATAGATGCATCATGTATTTTTATTTTACTTTGTTACCTTAGTTTCTTTGCAACAAATCATGAAACTTTATATGCACTATCCAATCTGTGATAAACTGATAATACCAAGCTTCTTAAATATTATTTATGGTTCATCTGCATTAAGATTGCAAATTATTTACGCTTTATTTAGTTTTAATGTTCATTTTCTCATTTTTTAATGAAAATAATAATTTATATTTTTTGAATTTTTCTCTATTTTTTTAGGTTTTTTAAGTTGTTTTGGCTTCATAGCGGTCCATATCGGCCAAGTCATATCATATCGTCTGATACGACTCAGATCTGGATGGGGTCAAAACCCGATACGAAACCGATACCTCAAACCTTGGAGATAAAAGGAACTTCAAATTTTGTTAGGTGTAATGACCGCTTCTATATTAAAAATTGAAGGGATTGATGCCAACAGTGATATAGCACATTCTTACAATATAAGCATACATATGCATGGGTAAGTAGCCAATTGAAATTGATATCTGCCATTCTTGTTAGATTAGATATCAGATGTTCATCGATCTATCCTAATGTACATTCAATAGTTCAAACCTGGTGTTTATTACAAATTTGATCATTGGATACCCAGAAATACAAAATATCAATTATATGCATTGATATCTGCTATTCTTGCTAGATTAGATATTAAATTTTCATCAATCTATCCTAGAGTAAATTCAATAATCCAAACCTAGTGTTAGTTACAAATTTGATCACTGGATATCTTGAAATACAAAATATCAATTATTACACTTGCATATTGGGATTTGAGGTCAAAATACAATATTACAAATTATAACAAGTGTGAGAGAACCAAGCAAAGGAAGACTATCCTTCACTCAATTACCTTGTCTAAAGAACATTAAAATTAGATATGCTATGTAGATCCCGTAAGTTAGCAAACATAGAGCAGAAGATGTACGGACCTTTTGTTCCACCCCTACAAAACAGATGAGAATACATCACTTAACCACTGATATGTGGAACAATCTATCATTTTCAAGAGGTATGCATCAGCAAAAGCAGAGAACCAGAAGATAATACTTACAAGGTAGTGAACAAAGTAACTCCATTCATTCTCCCGAAACTCAGCTTTTTGGACCTTACAAATAAAAAGTATTGTGTAGATCAATTTGAGGGCGTCAAGATTAAAGAACTTTAAGTGTGACATTAACATAATGAGTAGGTTGAACACAAATAATGTTCCGAGTAACCAAAAACAAGGTATTTATAACCAAACTAAGCTGAATAGTGAATACCAATAATATGTCCGAATGGAACATTAATGAATGATAAAGAGGCTAAAATTTCATAATGACTTGGCTGATTATTATTGGGAATTGGGATATGAGGCACCTCACTAAATAGGTAATGACTGCATACTGGATAATATCACTACATGACTGCACTATGCTATCATAGAGAGAGATGTGGTGTCCCAATAGGCAGCACTAACTATAGGAAGGGAAGGGCAAGTGCCACTGCAGCTACCCCCAACACTTGCCGTCAATGAAGGATTATGCCATTACAACACTTGACCGGAGTAACCTGTGACACCTCACCAGACACCACTAGATGCTGATGAAGAAAATGTCAATGAAGCACCAAAAATAACAAAATGGGAAAATTTAATTAATGAGCAATACGACAAATCAAACTGCTAGGCAACAGGGAAGAAGTTTTCCCCGTAAGTTAGGAATGAGTTTTAAGTTTTTGCCGTGGCAAACTTATAAATAACGTGAGCAGTGGCAAACTTGTAAATAAAGTGAGCAGTGGCAAGCTTGTAAATACATGGTTTCTATTACAGATTATTTTGGATTGTTATTATCACATTTAAAAGGATATAATTGTGCAAAGATTATGTATGGCTATGGAATTTTATGAAAATAATTATAATTAAAGGAAAAAATTAGAAAATTTGGTCAGAACTCATTTTTCAATCATAATACATTGACAGACGGTCAATATTAATATATAGCATCACTAAAGCTAAAATCCCCCATATATATTTGCATGCCTTGTCCTTCCCATAACAATCCGAAACATTAGCTTATGTTTGGTCGTGTCACTATCATACATAATAAGAGCAGGAATAGATAAATAGGCATTTATAGGTTTTTTTCCTATACTATAAGGTTATTAAGAAAACAAAAGCATTCATATATACACAGAATACAATACAAATTAGGACTATTTAAAACCAGAAAGAGTGAAGCAACCACCATACAAATACCAATATTCAAAGATAAGAATCAATGAGGTCACCACTTTATCATTTTTTTTAAATATATATATGCAGAGCAACGAATCGGTTCACATAAATTACATCATTCCAACTGAAGAAACCCCTTTAAATTCCTTGGTAAAGGAAATTCAGTAAAACTACAAACACTCTGGATGATTGAAGACAACGATGTCAAAACACCTGGACTCAGAGCCTGGGAACCCAATATATTGCACATTTGTTGCTATAAAGGAGAAAAGAGTATTTAGTAACTGACTGCATGTCTTCTAATACAAATTTTGACCTTGCAACCTTGGTGATGTAGGGAAAAAAGCAGTTCTAACAAAGTGAAATGCAAGGTGTTCCCAATTTACAAATTCTCTAGCAAAATAATGTAAAAAGAAATTTTGAATATATAACGAGAAGTTGAAAAATGCAGTAAGGCATTTCTAACAAAGCGAAATGCAAGGTGTTCCCAATTTACAAATTTGCTAGCAAAATACTGTGATTTTGGCTATATACCAAAAAAAGGTTGAAAATATAACGAGAAGTTAAAAAATGCAGTAAACCAACAGAAATTTCTTAGCAAGCCATGTAATACAATATTTTTTTGGGTGCCAAAAAGCAAGGTCTTAAGAAACATTAGAATTTCAGTGATAGTAAACCTTGAACCAAAATGAATATAAAAATCTGGTTATTCCAGCAAAATTTTGAACCATTTTCAATCTAGTAGTATTAGAAATATGATCTTCTATGTCTTTTTTTTTTTGTATGTAAATATTTTCAGGAATAAAAAATGAATCTCGGAATGCGCCAAAATATAGCCAAGATATAGAATGAAACTCAAAGCTGACTGAATCTAGACATTTTGATTTCATTCCTACTACCAAATTTCAATGAAATTTTGCAAAGAAGAGCCAAGGTTTATTCATGCTTCTTCTTGCTAAAAATCCATTGATAGTTTCAGAAACTTTGGCTAAAAGTACATAATATTCACATAAATGAATTAATTTAATGGATTGACACAAGATTGACGGAGTGATTTACAGTTCATCCCTTATCAAAGACTTGGGCTAAAAGTAGATGAAATTAGTGTATATGAATTAATTTAATGAATTGACAAGGATTAGTACATTGATTTGCAGATCATTGAGGGATTTATAATAAAAGAAAAAATCAGGACATAGAATTACATTAAAAACTCCATAAGTCATTATTTGCAATATCCACCAATGGGCATACTAGTGAACTTCAGTATAGGTGCTGATAATATTGATTATATAAAGCGGTCTTATAACACAAATTATAATACAGTGTAACAATGTGACACGGCTAAAATTATTAGCATCCCCATTATGATACGGATGACAACTTGGATCCATCATTGAAGTCCTCATTGTCATGAGTCAATGACTATGCAGACTATCTTACTTTTGTCGAAGTTCTATATTACTTTCTTTAAAGCTCCTTGCTATATTTGACTAGTATACAACATTTAATTCAAAATGAATAAATAAAAATGATATTAAATTTCAATGTATCACGCTTCCCTATTTTTTCAATCTTTCCACAATTTCTTTAACCTTTTATTAAAACAAAATTTCTTTCTGAAGGTGGAAAGTAACCCACAAAATAAAAATTTAAAACCTTGAACCTTAGGAAATATATTGAGGTAAAAAGGAGTACACAGTAAATTAGAAGTGGTTTTTAGATCTAAATAAGGAGACCTGAATATGTGGAGGCTGTTTGAAAATAATAAATGGCATATCTTAATACAAGATGTAGAGATTTTACTAGAAAACCAATATTTTATATTTTTTCATCATTCAACTTATATATGGCATAAACTCAAATGGATAGGCACTAATATTGGAGCGAGCATCTGGAACAGCATATCAGAAATGCTCTCCTTTTCTCTCTCCTTATATAGTTATATTAAACATAGCATGCATAATGGGGACATCCTGTTTATGTGAACACTCCCCACATATACAAATTCTCCAACCTCAAGATTCCAGAACTTCCATTAAGCTCCACGGGTGTACTCAAGAGATGTTGAACTTCTTCAAAAAGAAAAACCACATGCCTGAAGCAACCAAGCTATGGACAACAAGGTGTAATATTGATTCTAAAGCCTTTTTACACATAATAAACATATTCAGAGGTAGTTGGGAAGGAGGAGGAGTATCATTCTTTGGAATCTTAGCCCGGCTGTCATCCTCTGGTTGATTTGGCAGGAGAGAAACAGAAGGATTTTTGAAGGCAAGGAGTTATCGGTTCAGAGGGTAGTTGATAAAGCTGTATCACTTATCTTTTTTTGGGCCTCATCTTTTGACGAATTCCGGGAGATTATGTTTGGGGAATTTAATAGCAAATGGGGTCTTTTTTGGGATTGTTGAGGTTTCCGTTTTTATATAGGGGTATACTGTATAGTCAGCTTTCTGGTTTTGTACAGACTTTCTGTAATCTTTATTTTCTACCCTTCTTATATTTAATATATGATACACTTTTACCGATCAAAAATAAATAAATAAACATATTCAATAAATAAAAATTCCTCCTTGCCAAGTGATCCAGATCTGAAAAGCTACAATTCCCGGGCTTTCACTTCTCCTTTTCGATTATTCTTACTTTTTTATCTTTTTCTTTTCATTTATTCATTTATTTATTTTTTTAACATTTTCTAGCGAGCAATTATATTAACAATTTAACGCTTGGCAATGTTGACCTTTAAACGAAGATCACACTCACTATAGACACTACTAAAACATCTAAACTCCTAAAATTTCCATTAAATCATAAATTGATGGATGCAAAACATAAACCCTAAAATCAGGCGCTTATTACCCAAACTTCTCCAGTTTTTAGGTTTTTCAACTCCGAAAATAGGACTACTGCTCAACTTCCTGTTCCGATCTTCCACATATGAAACCAAAATTAACAAGAACACCATATCTAATCAATCTAGTGTACTTTAAGATGTAAAACAATAACAGTAACAGTTCCAACATCTATAGATTATCATAACCAACAAAGAACTCGTATGCGAAGATTAGAGAGAGAGAGAGAGAGAGAGAGAGAGAGAGACCTTGGCTTCGTAGATACAAGGGCCGTGATAAGCGAGGACCTTCTCTCCTTCTGAAAAGGCGCCGGAATCGGAAGCAAGAGGGTCGCCGTTGGCTTCGTCGTCGTCCGTGGTTGAATCGCCCTTAGTTCCAGTGATCGAACTCCCCATTTAGAGATTTGTGTGAGTGTGTATGGCTGCTCTTCTTGACTGCTGCAAGCAGTTCTTGTGATCTATGTGTGCTCTTACCCTTTTCAAGAGAAACACCAAAACTTGTATTGCCGCCCTATGCACAGGAGCGGGAAACCCTCGGAAGCGAAATGGAGATGATATACGAATAGAACCGTTTATAATAATTGGAATTCGTAGTGACACGGAAACGTGATTAGGGGAAAGAGTAGTGTCCTTAGAGCGTCCCTGTCCGGCTGTCCCTCCACCCACACCGCCGGAATGAGCTCAGGTGTTGTTCACTAAAAGAGGAACGGGATCAGGTGTTGCCGTGAGAACAACGTTCTTCAAGTTCAATCAATCAGCGAAATATACTTGTCCTGAAATTTGCTTTAAATCACGTTTTAATTATTCATGCAACGGATATAAAGACACGTGTAATTTCTCGGTTGAGGGAACACAATAGACTTTGTTCTTAGGAGAATACCTGATGTCGTTCCACTATAAAAAATAAAAAATTTGAGAAACTTGTCAAAAAAAAAAGTGGAGCGGATCTGCTGTGGGGTGATTTTCTATGGGCTATTGTAGGGTTCATCACAGCACGACACCTGTGGGGTGATTTTCTATGGGGCTGTTGTAGGGTGCACAGCACGACACCTGTGGAGTGATTTTCTATGGGGCTGTTGTAGGGTGCATCACAGCACGACACCTGTGGGGTGATTTTCTATGGGGCTGTTGTAGGGGGCGATTTTCTATGGGGCTGTTGTAGGGTGCATCACAGCACGACACCTGTGGGGTGATTTTCTATGGGACTGTTGTAGGGTGCATCACAGCACAACACCTGTCCATAGGCATTTACTTTGCAAATGGAGGGTTCACTTCTCCGTTTGCAGCTGGGTCAACCAATTTCAGTTAAAGTGGCTTCCCGCCCAAAGTCAAATTGGTGAGAGAGGTAGCATTTTAGTCTGGTTTGGGAGGGAGAGAAGAAAAAACGAGCTCTGTCTGGTTCTTTCTCCATTCAGCGTTGGCGATTTTCAGCGAAGCGATGTTGGTGAACGAAGGAGCATTTTCGTCTAGTTTGGGAGGGAGAGAAGAGAAGGGGGAAAAGAAAAAACGAGATCTGTCTCGTTCTTTCTCCATTCGGCGATGATTTCCGGCGAAGCAATCGTAAGCCCTCTCCATTCCATTTTCTCAATCTTTCTTCCCCATTTTTCTTCTTCAACTTCTAAACCCTGTACACCTCCACCTGTACAGCTCCACCTCACTGCCGCTTCCTCAACTTTTTTCTCCATTTGGCGGCGGCGGCAGCAATTTCTAGCGAAGCGACGGTAAGCCCTCTCCATTCCATTTTCTTAATCTTTCTTCCCCATTCTTATTCTTCAACTTCTAAACCCTGCAAATATGTTGTTTGATTCACCCTAAAATCACAACCGGTTCCTGCTTTTCAACTTAAAATAGTTGCAGATCATACAAGGACACAAGCTTACGAGTCAGTTTCATTTCTACTTTGGCCTACTACAACCTGTTGCTCCAATTGCATCAAACTTCTTGTCCTTTATGTTTTGGCATCTATCTATACACATCTAGACAACATCCCCACAAGAAGCATCAAACAAGAATCAGGAATCTACCTCTGATTAAAATAATGCTAATAATATATCTAGCTTTCTAATAGAAAGGTTTTTGGAGAAAGACAAATTAGTCTTTGAATTTAAATTACTCTTGATCTTTTCTGTTTTCTCTTTTTGTTATTAGAATCTATGGCTTGGTGCAAATGCATACCAAACTATGTGTCAACCACAAAGGCCCAACTTTTATCAACCAGGCGAACATAGAAGCCAAATCTTAAATCAAATGCTCTAAGTAAATATCTTACCATATTTATATTTGTGTACATATTGGTATACATGTATTGATTTGCATATGTTGTGCAGTAAGCATCTAATTCGGATCAAGAAGAACGTCAAGATTTAAAAAGTATATTCAATTTTAGACTCCTATTATGTTCTAACTTTATACATGTTCACTTGTGATATTGCGAAGATTTAGAAGGTATACTCATTCTTTTATTACGATTAACCAGACATGATTGACTTATGTTTTGTTTTGTTACGGCCACAAAAACACCAATTCATGAATGTTGTTGAAGGGGATGTTGATCGCTCCTTGCTTGTTGGTTGCCCCACTCGAATTGCCCCTCCCCTCCTCAACTCCTACTAGTTGCTGGTATGGGATTTGGACTTGGAGGAGTGCCTCTCCCCTCCTCGATTTGTGTTGTTTATGGTGTTCCCCTGCTATGGCTGACCTTTAGATTTGGTTGAAGCTACTGGTCTAGCTTGGCCAGTAAATGGGTTTACTGTTCATGTAAATTATTGTTGTGGTTTTCTTTTTGTTTTGGGATTGTTGCTCTTGTTCCTATTGTAACTAGTTTATGCTAGTTCCAAGCTCCACTTGAAACACTCAAAACTACTTGTTTGCTCTTGTTCCTATTGTAACCTAGTAGATGGTGAAAGTTTACTTATTTCTCTTTCCTTGGTCAGGAAGTAACGAAACGATACCGAAGGTAGTGATATTCTGGAATTTTGACAGTGATTTTGAATGACCTCTTCTTTAAGTTTACTTTTCTATATTCCTGTCTCTTTTGTTAATTCAATGCACATCCTATGAATATTAACTTTTTTGTTACCTAACATTCTGCTTCATACATTATAATATGCACAATAACTGTCCTTTTTGGTGAATGGCCTAATAGCTGCCTTACACAATTTGACTTAACAGTGTGAGTGGAACAGGTTGGTCATATTTTGGTTACTTTGGGAATCTTTTGATCTTCAATTTCAAGAAAGTGGTTACTTTGGGAATTTCTTGGTTTTCAATTTTTATCATTGCTTCACTGACCCTGTCATTTGTGATGAAGTTGGATTCTATGTGCTTAGTTTTAAATCTACTTACTGTGTGACCTTATGATTCCAAAGCACCTTTTCGAGAATTCTAGTTTTGTATTTATCCCTTTTTAGTTTGGTTTTCCAAAACAACATTCTATGTAAAATGTAGTTAGATGATTAGCCAACTTTCTAAACAAGTAGGTTGTGGCTAATCAACCTAGTGTGGATGCATATGGCCGAGGGTTAAAAACACGCAGGTTGTGGCTGCATTTTTTCAGGGTCATGATGACCATACCTGTTAGTCATATCTGTGGGTTTGGAATCTCTCTCCATTCGTTTTTATGACTTGCAAGCCATTCATACAGGGTTAATGCTTCTTACTTAAGGGATATCGAAGTAATTTCAAACTTTGAGGTACTGGGTGTTTCTCAAAGAGTATGGATTGCTCGTGGGAGGACATATAGTTTTTTCTCTTCAGTTTGATGATAAGCCTAATTGTCATGACCACATGAAAAAAATTAGAAGATGAAACCAGTTGTCCAATATTTTTATATATTGTCTATGATGCAATTATATTAACTGATAGGTTCCCAAGTAATCGTCTTCACCTCATCAAAAAGGAAGCATGGAAAGTAGCTTAAAACAAACATGAAATTGCGTGAACAATAACTTGTTAGTGATGAGATCACCAGTTCAGATAAAAGACCGATTAACAGATGTAATGTATTATCACATTGTAGTGCTGAAACGACCTTTTCCAAGAGCATGGTTGGTTTCATCTTTTATATGATGTACACATCTGATGAATAATATAGGTCATATTCTCCCATCCATTCAATTTGGAAAAATGACTTGAAACAAATATTGAACATTAAATCTTATCCTTGTGAAGCAGATAAAAAATGGTTGCTGAAGGTTCAAAAGTCAAAACACCTACTTGATTTGCTCCTTGCATAGACTAGTCATAAGGCAAAAAAATTGCATAACAAAATTAACAATGTCATCACAGCTCCTTACATTTTAATAAGAACAAAAAACAGACATTCTATACTGTTTTCGTGAGCTAGAAGGTACAAGAAGTTCAACTACCAAAAATCTACCAACGGTTGTTTCTTTCTGTTAATGAAATTCCTTTTGCCTACGGCCTCCATCTTGGAACAAAATAAGATAAACTATTACAATGCAAATTAAAAATACAAGAAAAATTAACCAGTGATATTTTTTGCAACCGTGATCTCCATGGTTGTGGCATTGATACGAGTCGAGATGGTCTTCGGCCTCCATTCTTGAAGGAAAACTCTTAAAGCAAGCTCCACTATACCCATTCACCTGATCATGACACTCTTCCCAAGTATGATAAATGCCGGGTCTGCGACCTCTGAAGACGACATAAACTTTATTTCTTGCCATGGATGACATGTGATTCATGAATTTAAAAAATATATATATATTGGAAGATGAATTATATCTAGGTATGCAATGATTTTGGATTCAGGCAGTGCATCCAATCAGCGATCTTATAGATTTGAAGAGAAGGCTAGGTGAAGGTCGTCGTTGTTTTGGATATCTACATCCAGCAATTCCTGGTTAAGACTTCCCATCTCTGTTAGGACAATGGTAATCTACTTGTTTATGGTGCTGCAAAAATCAAGAACTTCATTAGCTGTATCTATTTGTGAATATGGTTTAAACTCGCCCTTTATGAGCGATCCCTTTTTATGTGTGGATTCGGGTTGACCATTTCATGACTTAACCCCCATAGTGAGTTCTCTGCCTGGGATGTCTCTTGTGCTGTAATCTTTTTGTTTTCATGCTCTTAAAAGCTAACCTATTTCTTTTAAACAAGAAACAAAAAATAGAGAAAATAAACAAAAGCTAATGACAAAATTAAATTGTCTAAGATTATTAGATACAAAAAATAAAAGAAAA
>JAUPMG010055014.1:0-13747 GCA_031762675.1 Pachysandra terminalis | reverse complement strand
GCACGCATTTGTCATTGGAACTTCCAACGGACAACTTTTTTTTTTTGGTCAACTTTAAACACTGACTTTTTTAAACGCGTTTTTCTGAAAAAAAACGTAAAAAACGTGTTTTAAACGTTTTGTTGAAAAAAAACGCATTTTTTTGCTTACAAAACGTTTTAAACGTTTATGCAATAAAACGCATTTTTTTCAAAAAAAACGCCATTTTAAACGGCGTTTTGCTAACAATGAGCTCAACATCCTTCAAAGTTCTAATGAGATTGCTGATTTCTTAGCCTGGTACATTAGAAGTCCTTTGTATTAATTCTACAACAACGCCATTATTGTTTTATATTGTCATACCTTTTGGGCATTTCCGGTCCTAAGCCCGGGTAAATCTCTTATAACATGAATTAAGTATTGATTTTACAACCATTTGATATATCAATGCAATATGAAAACATAACAGGAGCCTATATCCTGAGAAAAATGAACTCCAACACGAGAGTCCATCTTGAAACTGATTCCTTCCACGTAAAACAACACACAAACTTGAGGACAATTGTAACAACCATGAACCAACAAGAAAATAAATCTACATCATAAGCATAATATGTATCCAGAGAGAAAAAACAAGTTGAAAGCATTGACAGAAGTTTTCTTCCCAAAAAGTGATGTAAAACTATTATCAGCGAGAGGAGCGAACCTTTTCTCCTTCTCACTTGACTCGCGTCATACTCATCATCTGTATCACCATCACTTTTTGATCTTCGCCTAAAAATAGACAAATACATAAGTTTCTAGAGTGGAACAGTGAAAACTCTAGACCATTTTGTTTTCATCTCAAAGAAATGAAATACAAGCATAAAAGGGAAGCAGAGAGGTCCCAATTTTGCACCGCTTTCTTTTGTGCTCCTCTCTTTTTTCTGCTTGCTCCTCCTCTTTCCGCTTTTTGTACACAAGCTTCTCGGCACATCTTCAGGAACAACATGGTCAGTCATTAGATGCAGGAAAAAAGGAAGGAAAATAAAGAATAAGTGAACTACAAAGTATAATTCAACTGTATTTCTAGATGCAGGTTGTGCAGTGAAATGTTCCAAAGTTGCAAACCTGGTGAGACGCGAATCTCAGAAGTGGCAGCTTAATTGGAAAATCACACTTGTCCATGTTAGGGGTGCAACTGATCGAGAAGGGCTACATATTTCTTTAAAGTATAATCAGTGTATCTTGGTATGTGATTTCTCAAACTTCTACAACAACCATGAGCTGATGCATATAATAGCTGGTACTTACGGAGAAAGTATTATTGAAATTACTATAGCTTTGGTAGATACTAACTTACCTCACACAGACTACTAATTTCACAAGCGCCTGCTTGTTTTCTCCTGCTTCAAAATAAGAGAAATTCACCTGAAAAAATAACTAAGATGAAAAACAAAGCTTGCATAAACCGGTCTAGTAATTACTAAAATAAGGAAATGATAGTATAAAAAACTAGAACCCCATAAAGAGACATCTATGAAAAGTGAAAAATGCAAATTTCACAATCCACCCTTAGCCAGTTGGGAAGAGTTATATTAGATGAAGCAAAAATTCATGATTAAGATCCATAGCCTGTAAAGTGCATAGAGAATCAATATTCTTAAAAGGCCCGGATAGATGCCGCAATAATTACCACAATGGAAATTCAGGCATCGGTGGTGTGTTTAGGGATCACAGTGGGAAGGTGCTACATGCTTTCTCCGGGCCTGTGGGGAGCAGAGATTCGACAAGGGCCAAGGTGTTAGCCCTCCTCACTGGTCTTAGGGAGGCTGCTAGACTGGGGTACAGACAGATAGTGATTGAGGGGGACTCAGCCTCAGTGATATTCTGGATGACAGGTTCAGAGGATTACCCTTGGAGATGTACTCATATTGTCAGGCTGGCGAGGTTTCTGAGTATACTTGTATGGCGGACCGACTGGCTAGGGATGGGGTCACCAGAGATAGCTTGTTTGTGGGCGTTCCTGCTGAGATGATTGATGGCGTTGGGTGATGGGTCTACGGGAAACGTTTTGGTACACATGGTCCACTCTTGTTGGGCTGTACCTCGTTATTGCTGCGTCATTTTCTGTTCTTATACTTGTAGTTTTGGGTTCATGGTGTTCAGCTTGTGCGCCTGACCTATTTTTGTATGCTTTTCTATCTGTTTGCATTTTCTCATTAATATAAATTGCTGGTTAGTTATCAAAAATAAATAAATAAATAAATAATTACCACAATGGAACAATTTCACTCTTTTTCTTTTTCATTACAAACAAAAGGAATTTAATAATATATATAAAAAAAAAAAAAAAGAACAGTTGAACATGAGACGAAGGAAAGATAACACTATGCAAGTTCTGGCTCATTATGTAGAATCCCAGTCATGGTTAAATAGTCAACTGTGTTAACCCACCTAGGCACTCTTAAGAACAAGATTTTCATCAATAGTACTAACGTAAAGAGATCAAATCTCATTCTAACATTGGTTCCAAACGCCAGGAAATGGCCATGCTCTAGTTGCCTTCCATCACTGATGTTTGAAAATGGAGGATTTCACAATTTTTCAGCCGACTCAGCCTGTAAAGTAACATAGCCTACATTGTTGGAATTTCCTAACTCAACCAGGCACAAAGATACATGAATTTTTCTGCAAGCGTACTCCTGGTAAAGCTTCCTATACTCAAAAAGGGAGCAGAATCCTAAATGAACAGCCAAAAGGTTCAAGAGAAAACATAGGGAGAAAGTTAAAAGGAAAAAACTGATAACACTCGGCATGAAAATGATTGTCGCTTGGACTATATAATTGAGTGATGTATGATGGTGAATTTTTTTTTTTTTGATCGGTAAAGGTATCTATTATTAATGTGTTTTAAGGTTTATATTGTACATAGTGTATGTGTTTATACAGCTATCCCCCCCAACTGCCAAAAAAGCTGCTCTATAATGGTGAATATTAGTGTAAGCAAGGGTCTCTGAACAACATGAGGTAAGTCTCATTTTCTGTATGATCAACATGGATTATTGTAGTTGTTTTCTGATTTGTGATTTGGATTTACATTTAGTGTGTGGTCAGTGGTGTTAAATGCATGATTTATTCTTTTGATTTGTGTTAATCAATGATCTAACGTGTTCCGATTGATTTAATAATGATTAAATTGTTTATAATTGTTTCTACATGATTTCGGATCAAAGGTATTCAAGTTTTTGGGTTTGGGACGAAACTGGGATTCTGTCCCGCGACCCATCGGCAGGCACCGGTATGGATTTGGTCTTTTGAGATCAAGAGAAGGTCAGTGGGCTTGGACCCCCCTATGGGGGACCTACTTGAGTTTCCACGGCACAACCCAGCCCTGTCGACCAAAATTGTAAGTTAGGGCATTGGCCCCATTTGTTCTGTAATTGGAACCGTAGACCCTTGGTGAAGTTATACCAAATTAGGAATTGGTTTAGTGTGTTTCTTATGAACTTATTGATGATATTATAATACTTGATTGAGCATGATATGAGAAGTGATGGTAGTCTTGAAATGTGTGAAGCATGTGTGGAATTGATTATGGTTGTGATACTTGGATAGGGTCTAGTCGGAGGTTCTAGTGGCATCTTCTTACTGATTATCCGTGTGTATGGGCGCATGGATAGGTTCGGAAGGAGGTACCATTGGAACTCTCTTACTGATCCTCACGTGCGTGTGAATGTGTGTAATTGCATTATTAGTGATGAACATGTGGTATGTGTTGTAAAAGGGACGATTCCATCGTGAACTTCTTGGGATGAGAATCCCTAAACTTGATAAGTACGATTCCATCGCGAACTCCTTGGGATGAGAATTCCTAAACTTGATAGGGACGATCCCAATGCGGACTCCTTGGGTGTAAATCCCTAAATTTGGAAGAAACAAATAGTTACAAAAATTGATCCCAGTAGGTTGAAAATCCTACAAAACCATGATGTACACATGGAAATTAACAGAGCAATGTCCAACTATAGTAAATTGGATGCCAAGGTAACTTGGAAACGGTTGATCACCGAGATAGGAATTGCATTAGTTAGCATTCATACTAGGTGTGTTGCATCACTTGTATTTGATCATCATTTTGCATTAACATTGACTCATCTAATACTTCACTATGTATTCTATATTTCTTAATATTCTTTCTTTATGCTTGCTATTTTTAATATTCATGTAATGATGTGGAATTAAATGCTAAGACTTGGGTCATGATGTAATATTTATGATTGTGTTCCTCTCTTTTAGCTGTATCATGATATCGCTGTATTTGGTTTTGGACTAACAATGTTCCCTAAGGATTGGTGACAGATATATCACTTACTGAGCATTTCAAGCTCACGCGACTTTTCATGTTACAGGATGATGTGGGATGAGGATGGGTATGGGATAGATGCTACTATTCAATTCATTTCAGTTCAGATTTTTTTTATGTTTGATGAACCACGGATGATTGAGATGTAATGGAATTATGCACCTTTTGATTTTGGATTTGTGTATATGGAGAGGCATATGAATCTCCTGAAGTCATTAATGTTATGTAAGTTGCCTTATTTACCTTCCGCACTCTGATGTTTTAATAAAGGTAGTCCTTATTGCCTTTATTATTTGTGTTTGATACGGTGATCCGCGTTCCATGGTTGGAACCCGAAAGGTCTCACCTCGAGATCCGTGTCGCCCGCATAGGGAATTGTGCCACGGGTTTTGGGGCGTGACAGATTGATATCAGAGCTTAGGATTTGTCTAAGTTTATATAAGTTAGAATACTAGTGAACACAGGGATCACTTAGAAATCTGAAGCTAGGAAAGAGGAACGTAGGAATTTGAACTAGGAAATTGTTTGTTGATTGTTGTGTGATAACATGCTTGCTTGTTATTTGTATGATTACCTGTTTATGTGAACAATAGGATATTAGGATGTGGATTAGATGTTCTAATACTTCCTTTGGGTTTGTAGATGGATGGAACGAGGAGAGCAGCGACAGGAGAGGAATCATTGTCTGGGGACAGAGTAGACATTGATCCTCAGTTAGCCGATGTCTACCAGATTTTGGGTGACATGGAGGCCTTACAGCAGGATCAGATGGAGAGGCAGGCCAGGGTTGATCAGAGGGAGGTCGTTGGGACTTCGATAGTGTGGTTGGAGAAGTTCAAGAAACTTACTCCACCGACTTTTGAGAGTCTGGGTGAGTCGCACCAGGCTCAGGACTGGTTGCTAGACGTGGAGAGAATATTCAAAACCATGGGATGTCCCGATGACCAGAGGGTGTCCTTAGCCACTTTCATGCTGCAGGGCGAGGCACTCCAACCACTGACGGGGCATGCTAGAGAGGAATATGGATGCAGCGATGACTTGGGAGACATTTCGGAGTCGGTTCCTAGACACATCTTCTGAGTAGCTACAGGCGTTAGATGGCTTCCGAATTTATGAGATTGGAGTAGGGTTCTAACACCGTTGCGCAGTATGAGGCACGATTCGCTATGATGTCGAGGTTTGTGCCACACATGATCGCGGATGAAGCGAACAAGGCTACTAAATTTGAAGAGGGCTTAAGGTTGTCTATTAGATCAAAGGTAGTGCCTCAAAGGTTTAGAACGTACGCAAGTGTCCTAGAATGTGCAAGAATGGTGGAAAGGGACAATGTTAGGTATCACCAGGAACAAGATGGGAAGAAGAGTAATCGGGATAAAGGAAAATCTCATAGACCAAGAGATCAAGATGGAGAGCAAAACTTTGAGAAGAGGCAGAGAATTATGAAGAGACCAGATCCGGTTGACACTACGGCTCATGTTGTGGCACCACCCCAGCCACGCCCGCCACCTAAGTGTTTCAATTGCGGAAAGGTGGGACACTTCTGAAGGTTTTGTCCTCACCCGTTGAGGCAAGATGGAGAGCGTGTAGTAGCAGCGACACGACCACCTCAACAAGGTCGGGTCAATGTTTTGATTCATAAGGCTGGAGAGTGCGATGATGGTGTGGCTAACACAGTGATCGAAGGTACATGATCCACACACACATATTTACATTCTAGTTAAATTATATTGTGTAAATGAATAGGAAGTGATTGTTAATGTGTGCCATATGCTTAGAATTATACTAAGCCTAGAATTTCACAACGAAGAATAATTGATTTTAAGTATATGTATTCTAGAAACCTAGGGTGATTAATTTATGGGACGAAATTTCCTAAAGGGCGGAAGACTGTAGTGACCCTAATCCGAAATTAAATATAATAATTAATTTCATATTAATTAAATGAATAAAATAAGAATGAATGAAATCCAAACTTAATTTGATTAATTATAAGAACATGGGGTTAATCTTTAATTAAAACGTCTATTTTGGGGGTCTAAGTGTAATTAGTATGCATGAGGGGCATTTCTAGTAATTTATAAAAACTAACATTCAAATTCGAACACATGGGAATCGTGGGTGTCGTGGGATTGATAACGTGAGATATGGAAGGGAGGTTTCCATAATCATCTCCCTCCATCTCATAAGAATCAACTATAGGAGAGTTTCTTTGTGGGTGAATAATAAGAAAAGAAGGGTTAGAGCCTAACCCTAGCCATCACTAGCTATGGAGAAGAAGAAGAGGAAATGAGGGAGAAGAGAAGAGAAGGAAGAGGAAACTGGATATCTGAACAACTTGAGGTAAGTTTCATTTTCTGTATGATCAGCATGGATTATTGTAGTTGTTTTCTGATTTGTGATTTGGATTTACATTGAGTGTGTGGTGATAAATGCATGATTTATTCTTTTGATTTGTGTTAATCAATGATCTAACATGTTCCGATTGATTTAATAATGATTAAATTGTTTATAATTGCTTCTACATGATTTCGGATCAAAGGTATTCAAGTTTTTGGGTTTGGGATGAAACTGGGATTCTGTCCTACGACCCGTCGGCAAACACCGTTGGCCCTCTCAACCTCCATAATCGCTCCCACTCCACCCTCAGTCTTTCAATTCGAAACAATGTCTTTGCGGGGAAGCAAAGAAAATAACGAACCCTAAAAACCAAAAATCTCCAAATATGAGCATGAACTACAGATGCTGCTGAATCCGAAGAAGCTGCTACTACTGGTATAAGGTTTTCGTCGAGAAGAAAGGTCGAACTTAGAACTTAAAACGATATCTCAGAAACCCTAGTGCCATCAGTGGCATTTATGTAATTGAAAGCAAAGATGAAGGGTTTTTATAGTTGGCACCCTACTTGAGAAAGAAGGGAACAGTAATCATGAATAGTAACCGTGAACCGTAAATTAGTTTTCCAATTTGAATTTAAATTATTTTAGTCAAGTCAATAGGGTTTAGTGAACGGTAATCATGAATTACCTTGAACAGAAAATTTAGTTTTTTTATTTGAATGTGATTTGCTTGTCATGTCAACAGTGTTTTACTAGTCCTAATCAATTTAAGAGTCAAAATTAGACTTAATTTATATTACTTATTGAATAAGTAACTGTTTAAACTCTACTAAGAGTTTGTTTAGGTTTTATTAATTAGTATAGGATAAGGAGAAGTCATAACAGATTTTTAATTATTTGTTTGAGTTCTACTTGAATTAAAAAACCTTTTAGAGTTCTATAAAAGGGAGTAAGCCACCCTATGGTGTACACAAATATTTTATAACAAAATTCAGAGTTTTCTCGGCTCTCCTGGAATTTCCAGCAGCTATTGATTGCTTTTTCCAGCACTAAACAAAGATTTGGTTGTTGTTCTGAACTTTGTTATTTTTCTGATTCAGTCGAGGATAAGATCTAGCTAAACTATATCATATTATGACCAAATATTTTTACTTGGATCTTTTTCCTAAGATTTCAGGTTTTTTAAGTGGCAACAGTGGTGGTGACAGTCGAGGTGGCTAATGGGTGGTGTTGGCAGGTGGTGGTAGCTGTTAGATGCTGGTGGTAACATGGTGGTGGCTAATTAGTGATGGTTATTGGTAAGAAGGCGATTCTTGTGACATCGCATGTTGGCAATGGCAGTAGTCTACCTGTTAACCAATGGGCGACGGTGGTGGCTACCATTCATCCTAGTTATTAAAAACAGGCGAATTTAAAAAAAAAATTGAAACTGTTTTTTACAGAGAAAACTCTAACCAAATGACAATCTTCATTTATGCTACTTGGAACAAAAACAATGTTCTTGAAAATCATCATATAAAAAATAATATATATGTATATATCAACATATTGAAGAAACCTAATTAGGCATTCCATATCTACATCTAATAAAGACAGCATTCAACTATAGAAAAAAAGCAATTATAAAGATAAAACATGAAAACATACAAATTCCCATGGAATGATCTACTAAAGTAATGGTGCTAGAGCGTCCTACATTTAACAAATAACAATAATGATCCGATACCATTAAATGTATATCTAGAGATCTGCATGCATACCCAAGGTAACAAAATTTCTATTTAAAAAAGGAAAAAACAGGTCTTTAAGTGTAGAACAAATTCCATTCCCATAACCATGCCATCAGAAGACAGACACGGATATAGAATGTAAAGGGACAAACACAGGTATCATAGGCCAAGTTGAGAGGAATAAAAGTCTCTGGCAAGATAAAGGGGATAATAATAAAAATATGAGATGCACTGCAAGTGATTCAACACTCCAAACAAATTTTTTGAGCAAATCCACAATGGTACATGCTTAGTTATTTATGTGATATAATGTATAGATGACGGCTTTAGAATCTCGACACATGCAAAGCTTCCTGCCGATATTATTAAACAACTCATCAAAACTGGGGATTCAACCACGGACAGTTGATCAGTAACTGGGTAAATTTCAGTAACAACTGAGGATATGTTGAGTTTAGCATGAATCTTAAGTCATCAAAGAAAAAGTTAAATATCAAGCAACGGGTGGTTAACTTAGAAGCATTCTTGTGCAACTCACTGCCAACTGTTCTCCTGATCATTATAAGACCAGGTCCAAAATTCCCAGCCTGGATAAGCTCAAGAGTCCTAGAAGTAGAAAAGAACTGTTAAAACAAACACATAAGACCTACTGTGAAGCCTCTTTGGCACTAACTTGGCTCAAGGTCAAGTTAGTGCAACTCCCGATATCCCAAGTTGGTACTCAAGAACATTTGCGAACCTTGTGTAATGATGGATAATGTTTCATATTTTGTCTAATACCTCCTATTGTGAAAGGTTGATCGGTTTTCAACATGGAACCACCCATAACGTAAGCTTTCCAATTCAAGCACTTTCTTAGCTTCAGCATAAGATCTAATTCTAATATAATTTCTGATCATTGTACTCCAAGAAACAACATCTCTTTCAGGCATTGTATCGTATACATGGCCTGTTGAGCCCGTACTCTCACATTCAGCATACATGTGTATCACCGAACTCCTCAGAGAGAGAACTCACCTAGGGTTTTTCTGTCAAAAGTGTACAAGGTGTAAAGAACTGGAGCTTTATCCCATTTGAAGAACAGGCACAATATTTCTGCTTCTGGTTCTCCTTCTCCTTCTCCGGCGGTCTTGTTCTTCCTCTTCTCCTCTATTTGAAAAAGAGAATTAATTAGCCTATACTTTGCTACAGAAAGGACGTGCTGCAGGCGATCTTCTCCCTGAAGCGGATCTTCTGCAGCATAATTCTCCAGTAGCACTTTGCAGAGATGATCAACTCCCGTGAAGAGGATCCCAGTCTTAAAAAACAAAAAAGACTTTGCAGAGGAACTTCTCCCGTGACCATGGGATGGTCGACATGTGCCACATTTTCCCACGTACCGGCTCTTCAGTGCATTTAACTTATTTTTTGGGGGTAATACTCTTCAGTGCATTTAACGCAACCGCAAGCATTTAAAAAAACAATTAAAAATTCAAATCGAATCAACAGATTCAACACAGCGTTGACCCGACAAGAGGAAAAGAAAATTAGGGGCAACCTAATTACCTATAGACAAATGATTATGTTGGTCCGAGCCCGATCCAATATAATTACTCAAACCCGCCTGTTGTGTTACTTGCCAAGTCCAAACCCGCTCATAATGATATATGAGTTATTACATATTAGGCAAAAATATTACAAATTTGTACTTATCAGGATTTGAACCTAAGACTTCAAGATCATAATATGTAATTCTCACAATCAAGCTACCACCAAAGATAATGTATTTAAGTAAACTTTAGGGATAACTCACCTTCTGGGGTTTCTGAAAAGCCACTTACACCCCTTGAAGTTTTATATTGTATTGTATAGATACCCCTTCTGTTAACTTTTCATTTTAACATTAACAAAAGTGATGATATCATTCGCATTATAAACTATATTACCCTTACCAAAAGTTATAAATGGCGTTTGTTCTAACTGGTTGATTGGTTTATGAAAATGAAGTACTATCTAGCCTTTAATTTTTAAAAACTTAGTCAGCTAAATTATTTATTCTAAATATATAATGCTAGGTGAAAACCTTACAATTATCTTTCTTTCAAATGCTTCTTATCCTTACCAGATGTTACATGTGTTTTTTGGCTAGGTCAAGCTATTAAATCTATTTCTTTACATAATTTCTTATATTCATAAAAATTATGTTGATATTTTGTTCAATTTTCTCTTCCTTTCCAGGAGAATATATTTTTATTTTAATCTATCTTGAAATATTTTCATTTCTTATTATATAAATCATTTTTCATTGTATCATTTTATTAATTTTTTATTTATATCCCGTGCATCGCACCGGTTTTCTGCTAGTATATACTAAAACAGTAACTTCAAGCTATTGTTTCTCCCTCTTCCACGTGGCGCTGAGTTGGCAATAAGGTTTTTCTTAAAAAAAATAAAAAATTTCTCTCGTACAGCTCTCTATTCACTTTAAATTAATTTTTATCTCTCTTCTATAATTACCTCTCTCCTCTTTCTTTCTAAGTAGAGCTGACGTGGATGTGCTCTATATGATCTCTTGAAAAGTTTAACGCTCTATTTTTGGAGATTCTCTATTACGGAAGAAAATTAGCTATGGTCTACGGTGTTGTCCACGTTGTGGGGTGACCTTCTGATTGGTTTAAAGAATAACCCCAAGTGTGTTTTCACCCAATCCATGGCCACCCCACAGTGTGGACAACACCGTAGAGTTTAACGCTCTATTTTTAGAGATTCTCTGTTACTGAAGAAAATCAGCTGTGGTCTACGGTGATGTCTACATTATGGGATTGCCCTCTGATTTGGCGTGCTATGTAATGATAAAATTGTTGTACCCCATGCGTATATAAAATTTACTTTGTGGTTCTATACTTTGATCGAACATTAAATTTTCCTTTCACATTCAATGTGTTTAAAACCTTTACTCTTTAATTAATGGCTTTTCTTTTGTTTGAATACATAGCATGTGAAAATGAATTGAGCTCTGCACATCTTAATGCCTTCATTCATGTACTGAAACTCTTTGTGACCCCCTCGTTGAAGATTTAATTTATGCTACCCATGCATGTGAAAATGAATTGAAAGCAATCTTACGTCTTAACTCTTCTTAAGAGTCCCAAATCTCTTTCTCTCTATCTCCCCCTCTGTTTTTTTCCCTGCAAAAGCTCTTCCCTGTGCTTTCGCTCTTTCCCAAGCCCAAAGCATTCTTTTTTGGAGGGTAAAAGTTCGCAAAACACTAGCACAGATGTCAAATTGGTTGGAGATTCACCTTTATTGTTTTTAATGCTTTGAATTGCTAGAACTTTGATGGCTTGGCCTATATATGTATTGGATACAAATATGCTTTTTCTTTTCCTCACTTGTTTTTTTTCTTTCCTGTTTCTGTTTCATAGGTATGTAGTGTAAAGACACCAATTTTGAAGAATCGAGAGAAAGGGTTGTATATTGAGGTTGCATTGCTGAATGAACTAATAATGCATTGCTGCTCGGTTCTCAAGTGTTGTTTCTCAATTTTGCTTCTTTTTAAAATTGGTTGTTAGTATAGTTTTCTTTCCATTGGCATAATTCAGTTTGGAAATAGCCTCTCTATCTCCTTACAATTTAGGAATAAGTTCCTGCATGTACGAATATTTGTTTTATTTTGACTATTCTGCCCCCAAGAAGTAGACGACTGTACAATTTGCACCAAAATCAACTTTTGATAGTGGAGTTGCATTTGTGTTTCAGGTTTTTTAAATGTTAAATCCCTTTCAGACTAGGTTTAAAGTCTCAGGATTGGGGACCGGACTGGTCCCGGCCGATCCCAGTCCGAACTGATAATAACAACCAGTCCGGATCCGGTACAAAAATGGATCACGCAGTTCTTACAATTTTTTTTTATCAGCCTGACTGGTCCAGATCGATACTGGTCTGGACCATTCAATTTATAAATTAAAAAAAAATACATTTGATCTGTTGGACCAGTTATTGGATCGGTTGTACCAGTCGGTCAACGTCGGTATTGGTTGGATCGGTCCGATCTAAAGCCTCACGATACAACTATTGTATCGTGGTTGGAACAGGACTGGTCCTGGCTGATCCCAATACGCATTGGACGGTACAGGCCGGATCGGTCCGATCCTTGAAAACTTCATTTCAGACATAAATCAATTAGTAAAACCATTTCCATATCAACCTAAAGTTAGCAAAGAGAATGGCCACTTCATCCCAAAAAGGGTATTTAATGTTTTTTTATTTTATCAATTTGCACCGCACGTAACAATCAACTTCTGATCGTGGCATTCCATTCGTATTTCAGGTTCTTTAAATGGTAAATCCCTTTCACACACAAATCAATTAGTAAAACCAATTCCATATGTTGCTACAGTTATCACAGAGAATGGCCATCCATCCCAAAAAGGGTAATTAATGTTTTTGTATCCCCTTTTTTCGGTCTATTTTCCAAGAGATAAGATGAAAGAGAGAACTGAACATTCCCCAGCAAGAGTTCAGAACCGTGTTTCACAAGATGCACAAGGAGTGTGGTATATATTAGAGTGATAGAGAGTATTGCTAAACTGATAGAATAGAGAAGGTGATTTTTCTAAAATGTTCTTTATTTCTACAATATCTCACATAAGTTCAAATTGTGTCAATTTTATATCATATAGTGGAGCGTGCTGTTACACTTTCAATCTAAACAAATGATTCTTTTTATTTCTTCTAAGACACAGGATCTGCACCAATAGTAATGGAACAAGTTGAGCAGAAGATGAAGAGACAAAAAATTATAAAAAGACCACAACTGATAAAAGCTTGCAGAGTAGCAAAGATGCTAAGGATGAGTACTCGGATAGTGTTCAGCCTTTAACATCTTCAATTTTTCAGCTTTAATATTCTAAATATTGCTCATTCCACTCTTGGAGAAACCAAAAGAATAAGTTGGAGAGTTGATGTCTATTAAGAAGGCAAGAAAATGAAAAAAAAATAAAAATTGAAACACTCATCGATTCCTTCTTCCTTCATCAACCGTCGTTTTCTTAGTGCTCTGTTATTTTATTTGTTCTCATTCTATTTCTATGATTTCACTCTCAAAATCTTTTTTTGTTTTGTTTTTTTATATTACTGCAGACAATGGAACATTTAGGGTTGTAAACGAGCCGAGCCTTGCCGAGCTCGGCTCGGGCTTGGTTCAAGCTCGGTAAAAAATTGCGGGCTCAAGCTCGCTATTTTTTCAAGGCTCAAGCTCGGCTCGTTAAAAGCATGGAGAAAAAAACAATTTAGCAATAATTTTTTTTTTTGGTGAATTCAGCACTAATTCAATTAAATTAATTAAGGTTTTTTAATTACTTTGACTTAAGCACGCC
>JAUPMG010054983.1:0-13748 GCA_031762675.1 Pachysandra terminalis | reverse complement strand
TCATGGTTCAGTTGGTCCTTAATCTCGGTGATTGGTGAGATTAACCTAATTATTTGGATTAATTAGGCTACTAATCCCAATTAGTTAAGGATCAGGGATCGGGCCATTACACCATACGACCGGGTTCAGTCCAATTAGTTCCATACGTTGGGCTCAAAGCCTTAGTCTCTTGAAAATATAAAAATTATATAAGTAACCCCAACTATTTCTAGTATTGGCCTATAACTCCCTAAAGTTAATTCTTATTACCATTAGATCCCTATTCAGCAATTTAAGCCCATAGTCTATTATAACCTCTTACAAGGAATTATAATATTAAATCATAATTAATTTATAATTTAAGGACAAGGGTCACTACAGAGAGAGAGAGAGAGAGATTCTACTTGTAACCGCCATCTTAATGGGAGAGAACATGTGTCTCCGTCCTTAACTCTCTTCGTAATCTCAAGGTTTTAATTCTCAGGATCTTGGATCGGACCGGTCCCAGCCGATCCCAATCCGGATCGGCAATACCGGTCAGTACTGGCCGATCCAGGTCCGATTCAAAAGCTGGATCTTTATTAACAAAACAAAAATTGGATCGGCCGGACCGGTCACCGGAATGGCGATACCAGGGCCAAAATGGCAATTCCAGTCTGTATCGGACCGATCCAGGCGGATACCAGTTGGATCCTTTATTTTATTAAAAAAATAAACACTGGAGATTGGTTGGATCGGTCGATCCAGTCACTGGACCGATCCGGATCGGTATCGGTTGGACCGGTCCAATCCAAAGCTAATAGTTGTATTATGGCTTGGGATCAGACCAGTCCAGGCCGATCCCAATATGGACTGGACGATCCAATCCGATCATTGAAACCATGCATAATCTTCCTCTTTAAAGGTTGTAAATGAATCGGATCACGTACCTCAATGCACACGAACTTGGATCTGTAGTGGAAGATCTTTATCGAACTGGATGTGGTCCCATGTCGATATGTCTGATTACTAGAACCACACACAGTAGTATCCACACTCAAATGACCATATCTCAAGTATGGAAATTAGCAACAAACTAAATCTCAAGGAGGAAAATGAGATGAAAAGAGAGAGAGAGAGAGAGAGAGAGAGAGAGAGAGAGAGAGAGAGATTTTCTCTAGGGATGGAAACTCACGTATGATCCAAGTGATGGGATATGCGTATGAGTCTTCTTAATATAGAAGAGTCAACTCAACTCCTTGTTTGACTCCACCTCCTAACTAATAGGAGGGAGTCTCACACACTGAACTCGGCCCATCTCGAGTGGGCCAAACGGGTCGACCTATACTAAATATCCAACATCTCTCACTCGTTCATAGTGGGCACTAAGAGTGCTTCTCTCTCATATACATCAGAACTTCCTATCATGGTACACGTTGTTGAGTGTGCGACCAACAAGCACATAGTAACGGGCGAGCGACTCCAAATTACTTTCCATGAAACTAACATGGAGATACACTCTCAAAAGTCTCGCCTATGCCCCCGATCCATTTGGCCGCATCGGATTGAGTATTTCCAA
The DNA here is from genome assembly GCA_031762675.1 of Pachysandra terminalis. NCBI lineage: Eukaryota > Viridiplantae > Streptophyta > Magnoliopsida > Buxales > Buxaceae > Pachysandra > Pachysandra terminalis. Next base: position 12,211 of record JAUPMG010054983.1, on the reverse strand, counting down.
CCCTCATGAGCTCAACCTCAGATCTCTATACTCAACTACAATATTCATAATAATGTGCTCATTTAAAATAATTCATACAGTCTACATATATATATATATATATATATATATATATTACATATAAGTAAAAAATGTGAAACATCAAAAATGATAATTTTAAACCATGAGAACATTTTCCTATGAATCGTATCTCTTTAATGTGACATCAGAAGGCCTCTTTATGCCTCGTGCCATTTAGCTTCAACCTAACTGCTTTCCCAGTCAACCTCCATTTAAACCGTATAATCCATGGCCATAGGAAAGTATGCTAGAGTAGCGATCATCAAGTCTGACTTCACGACATGATCAAAGTTAAATAAGTGCACAAGTTGATCCTCACAAGGATCATCCTGAGCTCACACAACAAGAAATATGTATCTATTCATTTGCTCTTAAAGGTAACGTCGCTATTAGCACATGTGGTATGTAACACATGCTACGGTTGACCTCTGGGCCTAGCCAAGAGTGTGTCAACCTCCAACACCGTACAGATCTTAGTCTAGTTTCAATCCATGCGCCCAACCTTAGATCCTTAATCCAAGTCACAATGATTAAGGTCTCATATGCGGTTTCATTAGGTAATATTCGATTCCCTAAAGAATCTCATCATGGCTCTCCTAGGGCTACATATAACTCGCGGAGTTTTCTAAATGCCCCTGATGACACAAATCCTCTCAATATCTCATCCTTCTCACATTAATGCATGCGCCAAGGCTAGTCGTTGTGTGAGAAGCTAACCACTAGATTGGTGACATATCATATCAATATCCTCATAATATGGTGATAATGTGTATATAAAATGTGCATGTAATACACAATCTCATGCCTCGTGAAAAATAAACTCTATTACTTTCTCACGCATGAAATATTATATAATATGAGATGTCTACATATCAAATATAAAGAAAAACTGTACCACCTAGCACAAATCACAATCTACGTAATCTCATATCTTTGAAATGAACCTTAAAAGCTTGTCTAGCTATAAGTTTAGTCATAAGATCAGCTATCAACCATACTACCTCCTGAACAGATGCACAACAAGCCAAGTACTCTAACTCCACGGTGAAAAATGCAACACAGACTTGCAATTCTTACAACTCCCAGAGATGGCCCCGCCACCTAGCAAGAATGTGTATCGTGACGTCGACTCTTGATCCTCTAGATCACTTGTCCAGTTCGCATCGTTATGGCCTTGTAGCTACAAATATTCTTTGTGGAAGCAAAGCATATAATATGTTGTCCCACGTAGGTATCAAAGAATACGTTTCACTACCTTCCAATGAGTTTTTCTTGGGTTACTCTGGAAATGGCTAACTAAGCCAACTGCGAAACTAATATCAGGTCGTGTACACATTATAGCGCACATCAGACTACCTATAGTATTAGCAGAGAGAACACGATCCATCTATTCTTTCTCTTCATCTGTCTCTAGACAAAGACCAAGATGTAATGAAGCACCCTTCTCGACAGGAGTATCAATGGGTTTAGCATTGTGCATTCTGAAACGCTCAAGTATTTTCCCTACGTATGTCTCCTAAGACAAATAAAGAAGCCTCTTACAGCGATTCCTATGAATCTCAACACCAAGAACATAATATGCCTCACCCATATCCTGCATCTCAAAACTGAAGGAAAGCCACTTTTTAGTGGCGACAATCATCTTCTTGTTATTTCCAGCTATCAATATGTCATCAACATACAGTGATAAGATAAAAAAAAAACTCCTACCATCGTGTCTAACACACACACAGTGGTCTTCCTCGATCAACGTGAAGCCAAACTCTATAATGACTTAACGAAATCAAAGATATCACTACCCGGATGATTGTTTCAGGTCGTATATGGAGCGTTTGAGTTTGCATACACTGCGCTCATCCCCCTCGGCCAACTAAACCCTTAGGCTAATCCATATGGATCTCATCATCTAGTTCTCCATTGAGAAACACAGTTTTGACATCCATCTAGTAGAGTTTCAAATATAAGTGTACGACAATATTTAGAATGAGGCGAATTGAGGTAAATCTCACTATTGGTGAGAACGTCTCCTCATAGTCCACACCCTCTCTCTTGGTGTAACCCTTTCGCCACGAGACAGGCTTTGTATCTCTCTACACTTCCATCTGCTTTGTGCTTATCCATTAGAACCCATTTGTTTCCAATGGTTTTGTTCCCAGGGAAAGATCAACAAGTTCTCAAACTTGATTCTTCTCTGTGGAAGTTATTTCATCTTGCATAGAAGTCATCCACTTCTACGAAGCAGCTACTAATAACGCCTCCCAGTATGAACCAGGCCCATCATCATCTAGTGTGGCAGTCATGAACTACTCACCCTCAATCGTAAAATGATGATGAGGAATATGTCCATGACTACTCCTACTCATGGGATTGTTGGAATTCGTGTCCTCTGGAACACTCCCACTAGATGGTAATGCACTCCCACTGCCCACAACATCCGTAGAATCCATAGGATCCTGTTGAGAACCTACATTCTCAATGGTGTTTGGATATGGGGTGATCTCCGCTGATCCCAACTCTAGCTCGTTCATCTTGAAGGGCTCTAGATTTATCCCTGATCTCTTCTTTCTTGGGAAATCATCATCGATGAAATCCACATCACGTGACTCAATCTTTGTTAGGTCTCCCATTAGTCTATTCACGGATACATATGTACCCCTTAAAGTGCTTTGAGTATCTAACAAAGATGCACTTAACGGCTCTCTTGTCTAGCTTCCCTCTTTGGTGGGAAGTCACATGAACATGATCTATCAATCCCCATGGTCTCACGTGAGTTAGGTCAGGTGCTCTGTCTGTCCATAATTGGTATGGTGTGCTAGAAACTGACTTTCCATGGACACATTTCAAGATGTAGGCTACAGTCACCAGTGCATCTTCCCAAATGCTAATGGGTAGAGACGCATGTGCCATCATCGACCTCACCATGTCTAACAGAGTACGGTTCCTTCTCTCTATAACACCATTCTTTTGAGGTGTGCCAAGGATCGTCAGTGTTCTATGGATTCCTTTTCCTTCACATAACTCTAGGAATAAATCCAATAAATACTTGCGTCTTCTATCGGTAAAGAGACACTTAATGTGTCAATCCAACTGGTTCTCGACTTTAACCACAAAGCATCTAATTCAATCCAATGCTTCTGACCTGTGGGAAATCAAGTACACATAATCGTATCGCATGTAATCTTTTATAAATGTGATGAAATAGAACTCTTTGTGGCGGGTCCTAACATTGATTGGTTCACATATATCAGAATGGACTAACTCTAAAGGTACCGAAGCATGACTTACCGACTAAACAATACTCACACATGGGTAACTGAACCTTGGCGGGTGATCCCAGTAGAGCTGCTCGAGCCAATTGGTTCAACTTTTCTAGCCCTATGTGGCCTAGACTAGCATGCCATCTTAATGAATCAGAAATAATAGCATCATCATTATTGAATGTCAAATAAGAAACCAAACTTGCATCACTAGAATAATCAATATCCAGTTTGAAAAACCAATGAGTAATAAATCTTCTACCATATAAAACTGACTCCAAAGAAATTGAAACACAATCTCTACTGAAAACAACAGAAAAGTCTAGTCTAAGTAACTCTACTACAGATATGAGTACAACGAATGACAGGTGCATAGAGTATGTCATGAAGCATTAGTGCGCGGGTCTCTCACATCTTTAGCAGGTACGTCTCAACTCCTAGCACATCCACGCTAATACTGTTCCCAATGTATACTTTCTGACTCCCAGCTGGTATCTGTCTATAGTCTATAAGCCCATCTCTGTCTTTGGCTATGTGTCTGCTCAATCCGGAATCTACAATCCAACCAGGACTAGAATGGGCAAACAAGACATCAGTGCAAACCATGCAACATAGGCTAAAGGTTGGGTTAGTTCGTACAGGCATGAGCAAAGTGCCGTAACTTGTCATAGTTGTAGCAAATCACTTTCGACATGTCTCACTTTACTCCAGGCTACCCTTTAGGGTGCTTCGTACCTATGCATGCCATAGGCAATTTCTCAGCGATTTCCCCTATTGGGGCTCCTTACCCTTGTGCTTGTGCCACGACCTAGATGTCTTGCGCTTCGCTGGTTCAGCTAAGAGCGCAGTTTTGTTAGACCTTGCGGTCTTATGCTCTACCTCGAGCTTAGGATGACACGCCAAATTATTGAACGTTTAAATGTTCTCATTGTACATCATGGTGAGCTTCATGTGTTCCCACGAGTCAAGTAGGGATCTCAGAACAACGAGAATATGTTGCTCATCAGTCAAGCTATTCCCAACAGCTTTCAGATCACGTATTATAGACGGCATATTCCTAAGATGCTCAACCATTCTAACACTGGGAGCCATCGTGTAAGTCTCAAATTTCAGTGTCAGTTCATGCAATTTGGTAACCGAAGTACCAACGAACGCGAGTTTTCAGTGCATTCCACATCTCTAGTGCAGTCTCATAGGCCTCGAATTCTCTAATAAGATCATTGTGTATGTTTCTCAACATAGTAAAACGTGCACAACGATCCTTCTTGGCCTAAGCCAAGAGACCTCCATATCTCTTCGGTGCAGGATAGTGGTCCCCTCCTCGGGATAGGATAGGCTATGTGAAAAAATATCTAGGGCCTTAGAATCATTAAGGAGATATTGGATTTTCCTATGCCAGATGTCATAGTTCTTAAAATCCAATCTATCCCCTTGTTCAAGTCAGCTACTATACTCGTAGATGCCATATCACTGCAATTAAAATTGCACATTTTAATTAACATATCATATACACATATAATTGATTTTGCATCATTATCTAGGATTAAACAATAATATTAATCCTTTATTTATTAGATCAAAAATACACTGGACCATGGGTTATAATGTACAATCATCACCAATATAATAAAAGTTAATACCACTTTCAATCCATAATATGTAAAAACTCATCTAAGAAATTAAATAATCTCAACTAGTATTTTATTCACATGTTAATCTCATATAAGCATGCAAATAATTAATTAAATCATGCCACAATAATCTAATCAATCATATAAAAGGGCACGAATTAATCAAAATTAAAACAAATTCATTTCTTCTTTTCCGGGCCCTTCGGTTAACTAAGGAGGGCTTCGGTTGGTCCTTCGACTGATCGAAACCTCTTCGGTTCAAATTACAGTAAGCATGGCTATACTGCTGTGGGTTCCTCGATTTACCAAGGGGTTACTTCGGTTAATTGATGAGGGCTTCGATTGGTCCTTCGACTGACCGAAGTCTTTTCAATTACAATTACAGTAAAATTTTATGTCTTTGTTATTGGTTGTTCAGTTAACCGAATAGCCTCTTCGGTTAACCGATACCCGTTTGATCGATCTAGAATCCCCTTAGACCTATCGAAGGCTATCTTGACTAGTCTTGCTTGGCCTTTGGTCTGCCGAAGAACTACTTCTGTTAACAGAGCTGTCCAGATCGGCTAATCAAAGGCTATAAATTTGGGTTTCTCAAAATCCGATTTTAACCTAATTTTATTCTCTTCAATCCATTATTGCTTTGGTGTTAAAAAGAAATAATAAACACCCTAAAACAATGATGATCACAATGTATGGTTGCATAAACGCTCCTCTCATAACCATCGATGCAACTATGCATTATACGCTATTTTTCTGAAAAATAACAACTAAGTTGCTTCTTAGAAAAGGTTTCTCGACATACCTTAGTCCAACTAAGATGAATCAAGATAGTTTTCATACCAATGAAGGTTATAAATGAAATAGATCACGTACCTCAATGCACATGAACCTGGATCTGCAATGGAAGATCTCTATTGAACCAGATGCCATCCCACGTCAGTATGCGTGATTACTAGAACCACACACAGTAGTATCCACACTCAAACAATCAGGTCTCAAGCATGAAAATCAAGAACAAACCAGATCTCAAGGAAGAAGATAAGATGAAGAGAGAGAGAGAGAGAGAGAGAGAGAGAGAGAGAGAGAGATCTTCTTTAAGGATGGAAACTCATGTATGATCCAAGTGATGGGCTAAGAGGAGGAGTATAGCTTCTTAAAATAGAAGACTCAACTCAACTCCTTCTTTGACTCCACCTCCTAACTAATAGGAGGTAGGACTCTAGCCTAGTATAAACGTCCCATGCTTTGGGAACCCAGTCGACCCATATTAAATATCCAACACTCTTTAATTAGGGAGACCCACTAACTCACATTAAACTTTAGAATAAAGTCTTCTTATGACTGACCATGCTAATGTGACACTTCACCTTTATGTGTGATGGTTCAACTCGCCGACTACTTGTTTGTCATTGTCGGCTTGTTGGTTGGCATATCAGGTTCAACCTGATTGTATATCACCCATGCCCTTAGCTATCACGCCTTAAAGACCATATAAAACCCCCTTGAAGCAGGCTTTCACCCATGATGGAGATCTCCTCTCACACAAATCAAACATGAGATAATAATTCATTTAATCAAGATTCATTAACAGAAGTAGTTGGTGGGATGTGTTACTTCAAGGTAACATCGTTTTTAGACTAAGTGATTGTCAAACCTAGAATACTCAATAATGAGACCCTAAAGGTTTGCAAATGTAACTCTCATCCAACCCGTTGGAGTGGCTATCTAGTATAGAACCAAACTCATCATAATAACATAGCAGAAGCAAAATGAAAAATAACCATCAACTAAAAATTCATAAGTTAATGGTATAATCAATTAAATAACCAACTGTAAATAATTAAATGATAACACTCAAATCCTTCTCCCCATGGAGAGGGTAAACAAGTTAATACATGTTCCCAAATCAAATAATTAATAATGTTCATGCCAACAATAAACTAGGCATCATCCACCTCGTATCTCATCATCATCTGGTCCAGGTCACATCAATGCATCACTGACCACCAAGTTCTCCCTCCTGTGGTACACCTAAAATGTTGCTTAGAAAGTGTGAGCTACACTTGCTCGTAAGTACATAATGAGAACCACAATTTTGGAATGGAATAGGGATAAATCCATTTTCCACGTGTCCTCCAATATAAATATGGATAAATGAATGATTGAATTCTATTGTTCATTTAATTAATGCATGCAATGTCATAATCAAACAAATTCATTACCAAGTGTAATGATACAAACACAATCACATGAAATGCACATGCATGCTATTTGGTATTCATATGGTGTATGTCCACACTAGATGTCACGACCCAATTCTAGGGTATACCCTAAGGGATCACCTGTTAGAACCTAGCGACGCAACTCTCACCCCCTCCACAGGAGGTGGCAAACAAGTGAATAATCAAGAGACAAATATAAATAATATGTATATACTAGATATGTCTTACCATGATCATTACTAACCATTACAAAGCTGAAGCTTCTACCCAAGTCCACCAGCTATCTATCAGAGTAAGCAGCAACCTGAAAAATATATATCAACGAGGGTAAGCTATAAAGCCGCAAGTAAACCCACAATAATCGGGTATTTACTCAGAAACACAAACCAGTAATAATTATGGAATACCATATAGGTGGATTATGATAATACATAACAGTTCTTGACCTCTAAGTCATTATGTTCTTAACTATCGGAAATCAACTTATGATTATGGTGATAGTTCATTACATGTATTTATGCAATTCAGTTCATAATTTTATTATGTGTGATTGTCTGTATTAGATCAAATTCATTTCTCACGTTTATATGATTCTACCTATTGAATATACTTGACTCTATTGTCATCATCTTACAGTTATCTGAGTTCTACATTAACGTCTACTGGTTACATCCTTAAATATTCACTAACTAACAATTTACTTAATCAAAACAATTCAAAACATCAATTCATCCAGGACTCCACAGTCTCAAACTCTCAGTGAACTTCATAAGGTCACATCATTTCACATTATACTCATTGGTTCCTTATCAGGAATCATAATGTCCAAATATCATATATACTTATTGGTTCCTTACAAGGACTCACAATGTCCTTGGTTCATAAGCAAATCATCACGAGTCCCTTTTCCATTCATGAATCCTTTAATGTATGATAATATTCATTCAATACACCGTGTATGCATTGTACAACTATAAACAACCTTAAATCAATGTACAAACACATTAACCATGAGTTAGAACTCAATCACATTCTCTACTAATGAAAACAGTACATGCATAATCTCACTTATGTTCCAAACCACATCATAGTAATTCCATTTCATATTGAATATTCCATTTAATTAGTATACATGAATACTAATCACCAAAGCTCACTCAAAAGTGCATAACTTTGCAATTATCGGTAGACCGATAGGTGTGCCGAGGAGATCGGTAGACCCCTTCGGTAGACCGACATGACTTCGGTAGATCCACCCGAAACACCACAAATCACCATAACAATCTCGGCAGGTCCTTGGCACACCGTGGCTACTTTGGTGGCTTGAGCCGAGGATGCCCAAAATACAAATATTCTTTGTTGGGTTCTCGGCATACCGAGGGGTGTGCCGAGCTCAACCCAGAAATTCTCGGTGAACCCGAGGGGTGTACCGAAGGTTTGGAAAAGCACAATATTGCATAGTTCTTATGCAAATTCACACACCAGCTAGATATAACAATATATAACATGTTACAATACATTTTTTAGGAGACCCATCCATATAACATCATAAACATCCCATCTAAACCTTCTAATACATGCACAATACATAAAATCATATTATCATTATTTCATTCATCTAAATCTCACTAGAACATGATTCAATACACTCAAAAATGTATTTCAAACACATTGAACCCAACACACATAGTGAAAGAATGGCATACATGCCTAAACCATCCAAAAATAGGAGTTCTACATTGTACTTACAATATGTTGCAGAGGTCGAAGAGTAGAATAATTAACTCTTGATTGCTGAGTGTTGAATCCTCCTCCAAGTATCTCTGTTAAGCTTCACAAATCTCTGCACTAGCTGGTACGGATACACTCTTCTCCAAATTAAAAAATTCACAAACAACAATATGATTAGGGTTTGTCTTAGGTTAATTAATTCAACTTAAATCTGGACCCTTGGATCTTGTCTTATTCAAAGACTTAATCCTGGCTACACAAACACACTTAACCAAGAAGATATGATATGGTGTATGGCACATGGTAGCCAACAATGCACCACACCAATCATAAAAGACATAAAGAGACTTTACACACTAAGTCCTACGGAAAATATCAAATAAGACCCAAAAATCTTATAAATTATAAAATCATTATAACATAAAACAGGATCTTACAATCTACCCTCCTAAAGAGAATTTTCTCTTCGAAATTTACACACCTAGAGAAAAAGTTTCGGATACTTCACTCTGATGTCATTTTCAAGTTCCCAAGTAGCTTCTGATTCACCGTGGTGACTCCACAGAATCTTCAGCAGAGGGATCACCTTATACCACAAAAACTTGCTATTTTTGGTCAAGGATATGTACATGGTGCTCTTCATACGATGCATTATCTCGCCCCAAAATCCGAGACATGGATTGCTACGATCTCGCATGGATCTCAAGGTGCGACAACACAAACCCAACACATGGATCCGGACTGACTAAATCAATGAGCCAACTCAGAGTATCTAATGTGGAAGCTAACGACAGTATAAACAAATCACAACACAACAACCATTTTAATCCATCATTGCTCCAATCAAAGGCAACAATAATAAACAAAAGTATAATCAAGTTCATTACAATTCTATTCAAACCAACACGTTATATAATCCAACAATATCAAATTAATTACAAGTTCTCAAAACATCAAATCTTGATGGAATCAAGATCATCCTCTACACCAACAAATCTCACCTCAACCTGTAGACATATAATGCATGAAATTGTGTGGGCTATGAGGCTCAGTAAGTACACATGTTACAATATAAATAATGCAAAACAATCAAAGGTTATGGTATGTCGCATAAGGAAATAAAAGATGAAATGTAATGACGAATGATGTTATAACATGAAGTTGATGCATACCCTAATATGAGATGATAAAGTGCAACCCATGCAATAAATGAGGATCCTATGTCTAGTGCAAGATTAGTAGCCTACTTTTGTGTTAAGCCTCACCCCCAATACTTCCTCTTTATTTCAGGGAATCAGTATTACCCTAAGGAATGGGTACACATCCTCGAACTATTTTCAGGGAATTTATACCCCAAGGCATAGCTAACCACTGATCCTCTTTAGGGGATTTCAACCCTTGGTCATGACTCGACCATAGTTTGTTACGAGTACCTTATGGTGGAACAACATACCTAGTTCAGTTATGAGAATCACAACTCTATGGTGGAACAATGCACCTACATGAAGGACTCATGAATGAGAACCTCCCATAAGTTTCTCCAGGCCACACATAACACTACTCACCCTCCACTGACATACCATAAATGCAAGACAAGTAATATCACAATTATCCACAAGTATTCCACTTACCACATACTTACATATGATAGTCTCTAAGAGGGTACTATTGTGACCACAAACCAAAACCTATCTAAGTGCCCAATCACCACATATCACATACGTACACATGATAGTCTGTAAGAGGATTCCATTGTGACCTCAAATCAGAACCTATCCAAGTATCCAATCACCACATATCACATCTCAGAAACCAACACATGGTCTCTCATAACCATCATGCTCATCACATCCAAAATTTCCACAATAGTTCATCATACACATGTTTCATATCTCACATAAACACAATCATCATTCTTATTATGCATAATCAGATGTCATAACATCAATAAAAAGACCACATAATCCATTGAAACACATGGTAATAATATGCATAATCTACAAAGTAAAACTCAAAAAATCACCTGCTCAGTAGATCCGGCAAAACTAGTCAGTCAACCGGAACCACTCAAGCCAAAGAAAACAGAAACAAGGCCAGCATCGACCGAGACATTCTACCGTTGCTTGGTCGACCAGACCTGGTCTTTTGGTCAATCTGCCATCGAGCCTGGCTGACCAATCTTATCAACCCAACACACAAATTCACACTCGAACATTTCTGCTCGGTCGGACGAGTCCTGGGTTTTCTTGGAAAACACTTCTACAAATCCTAATATCATCATAAACATGAACTTACACATTGATTTCAAATGGATTCATTATACTTTGCACATATATACTAACCTAACACATATTTGCACATATTTATATTGAAAATCATATATTCTAATCTAGCATAAGATATTTCCTGGTTTGGACATAGTAACCAAAGGCAATTTGTGTATTGTTAGTGTGCATAAATTTAAAGAATAGGTATTTTCTCATTATTAATGAAAGTTTTGGGATATGCTTTTGTAAATTTGGGTTAAATTTTTATTTTAGTTATAACAGTTAGGGGTGCAACTCGGTTCAGTTTAGGTCGGGTTGACCTCAATCCAACCCCAAACTGATCTCCTTGAAGGTCAACCCAAACCCAACCCAACCTAATTTTTAACCCGAATTATGAAACCCAAGCACCAAACTGATTTTATTTTGTAAACCCTAAACTCAACCCAAGCTACAATTTCGGCTTGGTTTGGGTCGGGCTAATTTGGGTTGATAAGCAAAATCACTTTGAGTCATATATTTATATTTGAACTAACCTCAATAATGTGCAAAAAGTTATAGCAAGGAGCTTATTTAGAAATAGCATAAGTTTATTTAGATATACTAGTAATAATGCACGTGCATTGCAAGTGAAACAATGAATTGAAATAAAAAACATTTTAAATTAATTTTAAGTAATAAATAAATAAAAACTATGTATAACTCGTGTATAGTTTGATTATATTTTTTGATTTACTTATCATCAAACAAGCTAGATTTCATTAAATGATTAATTAATTCGCAAATTAAAATTCATCTAGGCTGAGTTTCTTCACCATGCATTTCCTATAAAATGAATTACTAAAGCAGTTGTTTGTTGTTGTCCACTGCCAATCTATATGAAGGTCGAGGAAAATCACTTGAAAAAAATTAAAAGAAACAACAATTATATTTAGGAATTGAAGCAGAAAATGCTACAAAAAGTTCTATCCCTCGTAGAAATTGAGTCGGTGAAGAGAAAATGCCCGACATGATATGAGAAAGTGATTATAATGTCTGCACCCACC
>JAUPMG010054963.1:0-13749 GCA_031762675.1 Pachysandra terminalis | reverse complement strand
ACTCTTGTGATTCGGATATTGGGCATCATAAATATGAACCTTCCCTCATCATTAAATTCTTATGAGTTGGATATTGGGCTTCACAATGTGAACTTTCCCTCACCATGGAAGTAATTAATTTAAAAGGTCTGTTGGGATGTACAACACATGAAAATATTAGTCTCCTCACCTATCATGATTTCCAGATCACGACACTGTCATTATAGTCTAAAAAATCTAGAAGTATGGATTGACATGCAAAGGGGTTTAACCTATAGATCAAATCCATGGTCTTAAGGCATATGATGTGCAAGTGAGGTCCATTTCGGCGTGCCGTACCAAACTCGGCGAGTTGTTCGTGCTTGACGACCTATTCGGTGAGCCGAATAATCCGTCGACGGCCTAGAAAGTGTTCGGCGACCTGTTCAGCACCCCAAGGAGGCAGTCGAACGTCGCAAAGAACCCAAAATCAATGGAGTTTTCTCCCCAAATGGAAATACAACCAAAGAGGAACAATACTCATGCATTTGTCACCCCAAAATCCAACAATAATCATCCCAGAAACATGCTACTCATCAAACATTTTAGATCAAGGTATTTGAACTAAACCATAAACATTCAATCTAAAATTAATTTATCTAACAAAACCATTCTCTAACATGAAAATAATTACATTTTTACAACTAAACATTCAAACCATTCATTAACCATCAAAACCCATGCAAGAACTTGAAATATATGGAAATGTGTAGAAATCTAATAATAAACCTAATCAAATTCATGAATTTATCACTTACCTCATCAAATCAAGTAACATTCCAACACAAATCTAGCAAAAGCAGGTCTTTCTCTTCCACTTTCTCCAATATCTCAAAACCAAGCAAACAAAACCAAAATGAGGTCAAAGACATGAGATTCTCTCATTCTCTCTCATTCAAACCTGCTACATGCCATGTGACACAATCCAAGCCATTCAATGTCAACCACTCAAATCTAAGCCTTTAAATCATAACAATTCCAATCACTCAAATCTAGACCATCCAAACACAACCACTTAAATCTGAACCATACACCTCATCCAACAATGTAAATTATAACAATGCCATTATCTCAAACATAAAATACAAACTACTATACACAACACAAGGACCAAACAATCATCACAAGCACTATCGCGTGGTTGGATTTAATCCGATTGGCGATCAAAACAAAAGGAAAAATCAACACAAGTTTTAAGACATAAACATACATAAGTCAAACAGTTAAAGCCGGTAAAATATTTTATTTCTTATTTAATTGGATTATCTGACCCATTCTGCTTCTTAAGTTAAATCTGGCTGACCTGATCAGTTTTAGTGATTTAAGGAAATCTCTAGTGTCTTATGAAATTAATGATTTTAAGTTTTCTAACCCAAATAAATTTGTGAAATTAAATTATTAATTCATCAAATTACCGATTTACCCTAAGATCTTAAGTTAATATTTTTAGGGATCAACATGTCAATAGCATGTTGCACGTTGATTGGACCGTTTGCTAAAAAGGTGATATTTGAAGCGGCTTACAGATATTTGACCGTCCTTATCACCAAAATGGAAAGCTTCTTGGAGAAGCAACATTTTTTGAATTCCTTTTTGAAATGATCAAAAGGATAAGGACTTATGTTCCTACGGCATACTGCCTTCTAAGCGCTCGAAGGAATGATGATTTCTCCTTTCCTTCTAGAGGACCTTATTTCTCTCAAAGGACATATACAGGGGTATGCTACCCCTAATGAACTCTTCAAGCACACGAAGCTTCAAATAAAACCTCGAAGTCACATCTATTCATTCTCTAGAACATACTTCGACTGATTTTATTGCATTACCTTTATATTTCAAGGTACTTCACTTGAAGAAAGATCTTCGAAGGAACTTTTTTATGCCTTCTAACTCAGAAGTCGTTCTTGGATCATATCCATAGACTTCGAAGGACCACTTATTATGTTTTGTCTTGAAAGGATCACAAAGTAGGTATATTTTCTCCTGCTAAAACGAATTCGAAGGCAAACTCGAAGGCTAATCACCTCCAGATGGTGAACTCAAAGACCAACCACCTCTAGATGGTGAATTCGAAGTAGGTATATTCCTTCCTGCTAAAAGTGAATTCGAAGGAAGCATATTTCTTCCTTCTAAGGCGAATTCGAGGCTAACCACCTTGAGATAGTCAATTCGTTAAATGACCTATCAGCCTCAAAAAGACTAAGGACTTTTTCCTCCTCGAATGACACAGATTTGGGTTTACCCCCTCGAATGCACTCTTTTATGCATCCAAATTACAAACTAAGACTCGAAGTCACTCTCACTCATTATTATGAATTGACTTCGAGCTATACATTGGATATATTTCACTTATAGAAGCAAATCCTCAGTGGAAAGAGCTTTAGAATTTGAAGGCACGACATCTCCAGAAGTATTTCCTGAAGATAGGTTTCCTACGTACTTTGAGAACATCCTCTTCACTTTAAAGGAATTCACAAGGAAACATATTTAATTATGATTTCATTCAACTAGAAGACACTCGAATTGGTTACTGGAGTTATGAACCTTAAGGGATTTCAAAATAAACTCTTCATTACATGGACTATTAATCATGAAAACGAGTTCCCTTATGAGAAACTCAACTTCAAGTTCTCTATATGGATAATTCGAGAATACATTGGCACCCTGTAAGTATATAGTTATTCTTGATTTCCTTCGAAGGAAGATAGCCGCCAAAGGGAGTTCCTTCGAAATATAAGAATTCAGAAAGGTATTTATGACATTGAAGTGACTTCTAAAAGTTTATTGAGACGGATTCCCAGAGTGGACAGCACGTGATAAAACTTCAGCTACTTATAATATCTGTTGTATGGCTTATCTAAAGGGGGTTTTGTCTTATCTAGAATGGCGGTAAGAATGGTAACGTTGCTTTCAGATTTTTATTGCATGAAATACGTGTCATTCAATGCGTGTTCCTCAAAGTCTGAAGCAACCTATCACAGAGCAACTTTTGAAGATTCGAATGACTCATCCCTCTTTCTGGAAATTACTTAGGCGTGCTGAAAAACACGTGGCATTTGGGATATGTTTAATGCATTGGAATATTTATAAGCTCCTCTGAGGATACTTGACTAAGTAACATTTATCCTATTTTGAGAGGCTGAATTCCCTATAAATAGCAGAATATTTCCTACATTAAAGGAGGATTAATTCAGAAATTGGAAGAACATGAGATTTAAGAGGTAGAAGACAACATTGAGTTAAGGCTCTGAGAGAGAAAGGGGATAGTCAGTTATTCGAATTATCTGAATTTTTCTTACTCCGTAATATGCATTCGAACTGACTCTTCAGTTATTGAAATATCCTCTTTTCCCCATTGTCTCTTCTCTGTCTTATTCACAGGTGACGTCTGAGAAGGAACACTCTTGGCATAACGATTGCGCGATGGTTTAGGCTGTCTTGAGACAGACTTTCCCTACTTATTTCTCTGAAAGGCTGGTTGTATTGATTCATTTGTATTAGCTGTAAAGTTTATTCTAATATATTTGGTCTTTTACAATCCTGTCACTGCCAATATACATCTATAAGCTTTTATGCTTTTATTAAGTCAAGCCTGAGCCCTTTGAATTAAAAAAAAAAACCCAACCTGAATTCAGCTAGAATCAAGTATTAGTTTGTCTATACAAAACCCATGGACTTGGGAGTGTATATGGCCCATTTACGTCATTGGACTGAGCTGAGTTCTTGGTAGTTGAGCCCAAGCATCTATAATGAATCCCAATCAAGCTTGAGATTTTGGATTCAGAAAAGAGCTTGGATTGATTCAGATTTTAAGTGTAAGGTCATCTCTACCTGAAAAAGACCTTCAGAAGTACTGAACCGTAATATTTATCCAGACAAATTCTGTAGCCATTAGAACACATATGACTATGTAATGGATCATTATAAAGGATTAAACTTCAAACTTCCCAATAAGCTTTTAACCAAAAAAGAAGGAAAAAAAAATATTCCTAATATGCAAACAGATAAATATCACCCACAAGACCAAACCACACCTTTTGAAAGAGCCCAGGCTGACCCCAATTACAATATCGAAACCCAAAGAGTAAGGTTTGATCTTACCCACCCTGATACACATAAACACATACACACACAAACACGCACACACAAATATCATCCCCAAACAAAAGAAGGATCTTGACAGGCATCTTAGAGATCGCAGTTGTCTGATTCTTTCCGATATTAGTTAGAATTAATACTTTGATTCTAGAACAATTGGAAAGAGGTGCTTCTGTTAGTAGCAATGGCTGAAACACAATGCTTTAATTTCACGTTGAAGTTGTAAAATTGTCAGTTACAACACCATTGAAATAGCTCATCAGTTTCCTTTCTATCCCAATTGGGGATCTTGTTTTATATATATATATATATATATATAATTTCAGGAGGAGATGGTAAAGTTGTAATTTGCCATTAAATTAAATCTCTCCATGATTCTCATTAACCATGGGGATTCCCCTACAGAAATATTGCATCTTAAACTGCAACTAGAAAACATAAACTCTCATCAAATGAGAAGGCATCATATTAATTTTGCGTTGTAAAATCCTTTTTTTTTCTTCCCCTTTTGTACATCTTACTCATGTGTTTTTAATCTTGACACATGATCATCCCACATGCTATATCTACAAATTGATTCATATCGCATACAACATACATACCCAATTCAAATGGAATGGATGTACTATATATGCATATGATCCATGTATGATGATCATATGTGGCTTAGCTAGTTAGCAGCACCATGTCAAGAACTCACGACGTTGCAGACTCCTGGCTTGGACTTGTCAAGTATTGACCACATCACCTTCACATCCTCATAAGCACATGCCATCACTTCACCATGTAAATCCATGACTCTATTATCATGCCCTGCAAAGAGATGAGATCGATCGAACCCATAAGATCATATATACATATACACCATGTCATATATGATCATGATCATGATCATGATGAGCATATATAAGAAATATCATCTACATACATGATACATACCTTGTTGGGGTGACTTCTTATCTCTTGGCTGGTGGTTGAAGAAAGTGCAGGCTTTTCTGAAGGGAGATGTGATTGTGCGGACCCAAGAAGCAGCCATATCTTATCCTTTCTTTGCTTTCTTGTTTTTGTAAGTCGAGAAAACCGTCTCGGATCGATCTCATGAGATTGAGTTGTATATATAGGAGAGAGAGAGAGAGAGAGAGAGAGTGAGTGTGGAAAAAGAAGGAAAGGTGGGGTTGTGGGTTAAAGGGAAGGCAAGATCCGTGAGTCGAGCTTGGGATGCGACCTTCTATTTTACTATTTCTCAAGTCCTTTGATTACATGAGCACATGCTGCACGCTCCCACACTGCCCCTAACACATGAAATCCTTTTTTTTTTTTTTTTTTTTTTTAAGATGATAGAGATATACTAGATAGAGAAGGGTCATTAGGTTATATACCCTTCAATGGAAGGGCTCTGTCTCTTAATTAAGGGAGCCATCAAGGAGAGAGAGAGTGAGAGAGAGAGAGAGAGAGAGAAAGCAGTCTACTCTTACCCATTAGAGGAAACAAGGTAGACAAACAACCCTTTTCAATCATCATTTATTAAAGCAACTAAAGATCATGTATATTCACAAGCATTGGATTCTTACATCTACACCGTTCACTGGAAAGACCATAAGATGTAGTATATAACAGATCAGACGGTTGGAATGCCTCATATATATAAATGAGTCAAAGATTACTTTGAAGTAAATCATACTTGCAAAGACCGGACTTTTAAACTATGTAAACAATATTTTAGAGAGATTTATAACTGTGGGCCTCAAAAC
Organism: Pachysandra terminalis; assembly: GCA_031762675.1. Lineage (NCBI taxonomy): Eukaryota > Viridiplantae > Streptophyta > Magnoliopsida > Buxales > Buxaceae > Pachysandra > Pachysandra terminalis. Next base: position 7,882 of record JAUPMG010054963.1, on the reverse strand, counting down.
TAGAATATCAATACACTGTATAGAGACTGCTTTGGTTTTTAAGTCAGAGCCTGATCATCCTTGGAACTCATTACTCCTTTAATTATACTTATCTCTTACCTCAAGAGCTTAGAACAGTAATTAACTTCATATGATTGAACAAAGAACACTGGGTTTCATAAAAGTTTCATTTTGGGAAATGTAACTGTTGTCCATGCTTTTTTAAGTTTTGTTCCATATCGAAAGAATGAATGACCACAACGTTGTCTTTAATCCTTTTTTTTTTTTGTATTACTGTACTGTTTTCTCTTATTTATTTATTTATGTTTTTTGGTGGTTCAAACTTCCAAGATCAAGAACTTAATTTTAGGAGAAAAATAGAAATAAAAATCCTGCAAAAACAGGAAAGATGATTGGGGTGGTCCTTGCATATGAAAGAAGTAGAGAGCATTTAGTCCGGTTCACGAAGTTGGATGATTTGCTGCACCGGATGTTGAAATGTTTGTATTATACAATGAAATGCTTGTACTTCAATGCATTATAACGGGCGCGGATTCTCTGTGGGGTGTCTTGTGGTGTAGAGATAGCCCAGGAGTGAAATGGTATTTTCGCACCTCGAATGCTATCCCCGAGATACAAAAATACCATTTCACCTTCGGGGCTATCTGTATACCACATAACACCCCACAAGGTTTATCCAACATAGGATCCTGACTCCATTGTAACGGGGTACAAGCATTTCAGTGCAGGGTAATAAGCGGTGCAACAAATCGTTCAACTTCGTAGACCAGACGAAATGCTCTGGAAGTGCTTGTGCACCCATTATGTAGAGGGGATGATTTCTTTTTCTTTTTCTTTTTTTCTCTTTCACCCTTGGTTAACTACTGGGTCAGTTTGATTCTCTGTGAACCGAAAGAATTTTTTAATTAATTAATTAATTTTTTTTAGGTGAGGGACAAACTAAAAGGTTCAATGTCTTGTTGGGTGGAAGTTGCAAGGAAATACGGACTAACTAGCAGACCCAAAAAGAAACAAAAGGCCAAAAACTGATTTCAGACTTCATTACCCAATCAATTTATTCAATATCGATGGCTCTGTTCCCTAGCAGCATCTATATTGTCGGTTTGTCCTTACTCCCAACCCAAGTTCCCTCTAACAACCCACCGTCTAACTGGACCCGGTCCATATTATAATGGATGTAGTGTTCAACTAGATCCGATTCAAATCAGGGGTTTTAGTATCCATCAACTGCCTAGGGGTGAAAACGGGGCAAATCCTAGCCTAGTTGATTTCTGCTTGGGTCCATTGGGTCGAAAAATCTATGTAATCAGGCCCTTAGACTGCATCAGCAATAAGGGTGTCAATAAGTTCGGTTTAAACCGAAAACGAGCAAACCAAACCGAAAAAAGTTGGTTTGGTTTAGTTTCTTTTCATTTTGGTTTGGGTATGGTTTAGAAAAAAACCGAATTAGTTCGGTTTGGTTTTTGGTTAAGGCTTTGACTGAACCGAACCAAACCGAAAACACTGAAGTAGATTATATATAATATGTAGATATATGTGTGTATGTGTTTTGTATAGAAAATAGTATTGATTTTGTCAAACCGAACCGAAAAACCAAAATTTTTGGTTTCTATGTCGGCTTGGTTCGGTTTCGGTTTTATCAATTATAGTTTGGTTTGATTTTTGGTTTTTTAATTCGTTTTTATTTTGGTTTGGTTCGGTTTTCAGTTTAGTGTAATGTAATTCGGTTTGGTTTAGGTTTGACCACTAAACCAAGCCAAACCGACAGAATTACACCCCTAATCAGCATAATTCTCTTATTTGTACATAAGCCCATATTTTATTTGGACTTGTTCTGAAGAGAAAGGCCCAAATTATAAACGAGTCAGCTTAGGCTGAAGCTTAAGTAGAGCGATTCAGCAAGCCCAACACAATGACAGCTTGGGTGCACTCAGCTTACTTTTTGTTTTTTTTTTTACTTTATGATAAAAGATGCTATAATTTTACATTATTTATTAAAAAAATATTATTAAATTTGAAAAATAATCTTAATTCCCTTCTTTAACCTAATCACAATCAAAAGTACAAAGCTCATAAATATTTAATGCAATCAACATCCCTTCTCTACTGGAAGCCAGTTGATAAAGCAAAAATAAAATAAAATAAAATAAAATAAACACCTAATCATTCTCCTAACTCATATTTTAATCTCAATAAAGCTATACAAATCTCTTAAAGTAAGGCTATATCCACAGGGGAGAAAATGTAGTCTGTATATAGTATCACAATAGAAGAGTGTGGATCAAGCAATGATAATAAACACAGTCGAAGATCAAAACAATGCACATAGATGTACGTAGTTCAGCAAAACCTATATCCACAGGGGAGAAAATGTTTTCACTACGTCAAATAATGAATTAGGGATACAACTCATACTCTTATTCGATATATGGGGCAAATTTTCAAAATACCCTTACCACTCTTCAAGTCCCTACTCCTTGGATCTAGAGACTAGTGAATATGATCAGCCACCCACTATCTCCAACAAAAAGCTTTTAAGATTAGCTGCAATGCAACCCTCAACTTGGTTGTCCAATGTTGCTTAAGGATGCAACACATCTGTGTATGTGATCAACCAAAAACATTATCAATCTTTAAAGCCTAAGGCCCCATTTGGATACCGAGAAAATGTGAGAGAATGAAAGTAATGTGAATATAACTTTCTTGAAGTTGTTTGGATGTTGCAAGAAAATTACATTATTATTGTAATTGTGCATTTGGTTAACAAGAGAATCATAAGAATCCTGAACATAATTTTCAATTTTGCCTTTGTACCATAAACCGTATATATATATGGTGTTAAATCGACATCGGTTTGGTTTTGGTTCGACTTTTAGACTTTGGATTCGGTTTTGGTTTTAAAATTATAAAATCAAATTAGACCGATTTGATTTTGGGTTGAGATCGATTTAAATCGACCCAATTCAATTTGGTTTAAATTATAGAGGCCATTAAGCCCCATTCATCAATTCTTATGATTTCTAATTTTTTAAGTTTCAAAAAAATACACAATCAATTTTTCTTAAATTTAAAAAAAAAAAAAAAAAAGTAATAAGTTTTTATGGGTCCCACCTCTCTTAGTTTTAATATAGAACACATAACTCTTTTTTAAATTTTCTTTTACTTTTTATCCAATTAATAAGTCATATATGTCAATCCTTGTAAATGTGAATGTTTGAGAAGGGCAATTTTGAAAGAAGACCCAAAAAGGATTCTCACGATACAAAATCTGACCAATTTTAGAAGAAAAAAAGAACGCCTTGTTTTAGTCATTATCTTTCTAAAGAAAGCAATGGGCCCCACTACTTGTTCATTTTCTTGCTATCCAAATGCTCACAGGAAAGAGAAAAATGCACTTTCTTTTCTCACACTTTCTCGGTATCCAAACGCAGCCAAAGGGGGGATTTGTAAGGCTTAGAATAGTTCTAGAGGCTTCATTGAATGGATTCTCATTCTGAAGGTTCGAAGCCTCTTTTGATGGCTTGAATTCAAAAGAAGAATCTTTTGCATACAAACCGAGCGTTCAATAGCATTCTCAGTCTATAAATTCTAAAACGGGTTTAAGTGAGCTTCAATTCTTAGCCCTCATTGGCCTCCAAGGAATCTGTAGACTGGACTCCTCCTTGGAGTCTTACATTGAACAGTTAATGATAGTAATAAAAAATTATGAAGATAAGATATTACTAAACTGTGTTGATAATTATCCAGATTTTTTAATTCAAAAACTTGGGATAGAGGAGGTCTAGTCCAAGAGAATTCAATCTAATATCATTTATGCATGTAAATCTGTATTTCACTTGATTGGTTTTGCTTGGAATCACTCACTTACAAAGAGAATAAAAGAAAAGAAAAAAATGTTTTTTTTTTTTTTTCCCTTTTCAATTAAGAATTGACTAACCCCAGAAGTAGTTGTTTGGTTTTTATTCTATGGAACTACTTTAGGGGTTATAATAATTTCACTGTTCCTTAGCTGACAAGCAATATATTTTCCGACTTTAAGTAGTTTTTTAACATACATTATAGTGCAAGAATCAAAGTTATAATATATCTTACTACAAAAGTTTGATAAAGGAGAAGGGAATTTGGGTTGGGGGGCTATGTATAACATTCAATCTTGGTGTGTAAGAAAACATCTTGATATGTACTAGAAATTCTTTCACATTGACATTAAGTTGATCGGGATCAAGCAATAATAAAAAAAAAAAAAACAGTAAAACAAAGATCAAAACAATGCACACACATATACATAGTTCGGCAAAGCCTACATCCACGGGAGAGAAGTGTACATTAGGTCCCTCCCCCTTGGATCTAGAGACTAGTGAATATGAGCCACCCACTGTCTCTAACACATTAAGATATTAATGATAAGATTATATCAGATATGCATAACATGCAAATTAGGGTATAAGAAAAAATCTTGATGTACTTGAATTTTTTACATTAAGACTTGAATGATAAGATTATATTGAAAAATTCTAAGAGATGCATTGCATAGTGGAGTAGAAAGGTGGAAAATGGAGGGTTTAAGACCATCAGTTGATTAAGGCTGGCACATGATAGAACTACCAAAAGAGACTCAAAGGGGATCTAAGAAAAGGAGAACCTTCACATAATTAGATGGTCCTCCTTTCATGTCCCTGCAAAAAGAGAAAACAATTCCCATATAACAGCTACTTTTAGCCTGGCATAGTGAGTGAGACTTCTTTCACTCAGTTTTCTTATGAGCATCTGAAGAAGGATGAATTACTCAAAGCAAAAATAAAAGAGTGAAAGACTTCTTACTTGATTTTTTTTTTTTTGTTTTTACTACAACAATCCTTTTTCTTTTTCAGGGCTAGGGCGCCTTTAAGGTGTATGCTTTGTTAGGGGATAGCCATGAGTTGGACACCATAAGCATTAGGTTCCTCTGGCCATTCTAATAGATCCCAAATGAGAACCATTGTTAATATCATTTTAATTTCTTCCTTTACAGGGATTGAGACCCAGAGTTTCAGTTGGTGCCTGAAGTCACAACATTACTTCTACTAAAGCTTTTAAGAAACACAACAATATATTTGGATCAACATTGCCAGTACAGCGCATCAAATTATGCACAGAGAATATGAACAATTCTAACACAATTCACTCGCAGTACAAAAATAACACAGTGAATTATAAGATTTGAACATTGCTTCTTTATGTCGACGATTCCAAAAGCATATTCTGTTATAAGAATTGGTATATATTGTGATACTAACAGAGAATTTTTCAAATAATCCTAGCCAATGGTTTTAAGTAACCCATTGATTGCTGGTATGTTTGATTCACTGCCATGTGGGGAAACTTTTTTTCGTGGTGAAGCTCGCAATGTCTGTCCCATCTGTATTCCAGTTAACTACATTGATGTTTACCAGTTTTTAGTACATTATTTATTTATTTATTTGCATAGAAAGGTCTACGCTATTGAGGAAGCCGTTACAAGCAATGTAGTATTGGAATCAAGTCCTCAAGAGAATCAAACTATGGGACTTCTTACAACATTCATACTATAAATATTTCATCTGTAAATTGTGATTACAAGCAATCCTAAAGAAAATCAATATATGTGACTTCTTACAACATTCATAATATAAATCCTTCATCTGTAAATTGTGATAGTTATGCTCTTGTAACAATATGTACTTGAAAGGACAAAAAAGTATTGAAGAAAAAAAAATAAGAAAGAGAAGTGTAAAGAAAGAATAAAATGCCAAAAGAAGGGAAAAAAAAAAAGAGGATTGCTAGAGACCCAAGACCTAAAGGAAAAGATAAAAGAACAAACATGCGTACGACGCATAATAATGTTAGTGAAAAGAGCCTACAACTTTTCACAGTAATGGTTAAGGATCTAAGATCAAAGGCACAACTCATAATGAAGCGTCGTACGGTTCGATAACAACACGAAAGTGATTTTATGCTTCTGATGTAGAGTGAAGAACAAAGGAGTTGATAAACCCGGACACAGAGCACACAACCTTCTTGAGTTGTTAGGGTTTAATGGCAAAACCTTAGAACAGTACGAATAAGAGAGGAAAGTTTTCAATCAAAGTTTCATAAAAATGTCCAATAATATTTTCTCTACTATCTCTTCCTTATTTATAAGAAAATCCCAACTTAAAAGAAACCCTAAATTGCTAAAAATAACCCTAAAAGAAATAAGTCCTTATTTATAAGAAAATCCCAACTTAAAAGAAACCCTAAATTGCTAAAAATAACCCTAAAAGAAATAAGTAAACAGAAGTTACTAAAAACGGGTAAAAACACTTCAAAGCCCGTTTTGAGGGTCTAAACGACCTCAAACAGCCAAAAAACACCTCACATCCCAGCATAGCAGTGAGTATTGTAGCTCTCGTCATTAGCTTTCCAACGGCGTATTATGAGCCTAACTCCGACACCGGAGCCCAAAGTTATGCCTGTTTGGAATCGCGGCGCGTCTTGTTTCGATCCAACGCGTCTAAGTAAGCATCCACAATCACCTATACTACATCAGCTTCCATCTCCATTATCATAACTATCACCTTCATCATCATCTTATCTGACATTTTCTAATACCAGCACATTGATGCATTCTGAAAGCTTCTACCAAGAATATGTAGCCATTCTTGCTTCCTAAGCAATTACAGTATATGATCTGTGCCACAAATGGCTCCTAATCTAATGGCCTCTTAGTTGAATCTATTTGAGTTATAAGTCGCAAAAGGCAAGCAAGGGAGGAACCTATGCCAGTTATCTGCAGTATACTGCTTAAAATCCTCGTGAGAAACTCCAAACCCAAACCAAAATCTTAAGAAAATGATGAGAAGAGAAATAAACAACACTAATTAAACAAAGAGAAGACCGAGGCTTGAACATAATCAACTGTTTATATTTATTACTTTCTTTATTGTAATTCACAAGCTAGTAACCACACTTGAAAGTAAATTACAACAAAATGAACTATTAGAATGTCGAAGAGGAGGCAGATGCGAATCACACAGTTTCCAGCATGGAGAATGCCAATACAAGCAGTTATACTTGAATAGTTTGTCTTTCCGGGTCCGAAACACGAGTCGCATAGAATCTGGCAATGAAAGCTTCAGCTTTCCTATCAATATCAGGTTCACAATTTCCTTTGTCATCATCACTAGGACGTACCTTTCGCACGTTAACTGCTTCATCGCACGTATCGTTGCTGGTGCGCGACCTCCTAGACTTGAAGATGTTGAAGACAGAGAAGAAAGAAGAAGAAGACTTCTTTTGCCTGTTGTTGCCTCCCATTGTTTCTACTTCTTTCAATCCAAACACAACTTAACTGGGAAAGGGAGGTGTATGCTTGCACTACTACTCTCTCTGGTCTCCAATGGCAAGGAAGAAGCTCTACTGAATTTATAGTAGGAGGAGGAGGCTTGGGGTCGGTCATAAGAGGAAGAATCTTACAAGGTTCTAGACCGTTCAGATCAATATGGATGGTCGAGATCGACTGGAATGACATTGGTAAGAAACACATATAATGGTAGTAAAACTTAGGCAAAGCACAAGAGCTATTGTTCTCTGCTTTTTATTTGACCCAAACAACTTTGCTTTGAATGGCTATACTTTTTGGTCTTTCCTTTCACTTTCCTTCTCTCTTGAAAAAAGAATCAATCTTCACCTTTTTTCTACAATGCTACCTACAGAGCTAGATCACAAATCACTCTTGTTTGATCATTAATCTTTTACAGATTTACTTTCTTCTGTTTTACCTGCTTCTTTTTGTAATGGAATTCAGATTTTATATAAAAACCCATTTAACCCAATTTAAATTCTAGCCTTCCACCTCCTAAACAATCTAGGAAAAATCTAGAAA
>JAUPMG010054953.1:0-13749 GCA_031762675.1 Pachysandra terminalis | reverse complement strand
CCATGTTGCAATCCATGGTAATGGGAGGAAGTGATCCAAACTGGATAGTCTGACTTTCTTCAATCACGACCACTTTTTCTAGGGCTTTTTCTTCCTAAGGACTATCAGTTATCAACGACAAGTTCTCTGAAGTAGCAGTACCTTGGAGTTGCCGTAAAAGTTGTTCTAATAGTAGACCGTCGTCCTCCTCCATCAAGACGAGTTCCGAAGACTCTTCTATTTTGTCCTGCAGGTTTATTAGATTCTCTGGGATTATCATTTGTGGCTCGTTTTTCTCCCTAGGGCCCCTGGTTACCACCATCCCCCTATGGTCCCTCTGGTCAACCGGTATTTCCCTGAGGTAGGCCTGCTCCCTTTGCCAGCATCGTCTCTATGTTCGTGTCATTTCATATACTGGACGATCAAACGTAGGGTGGATGACCCTAGTCCACCTGTCAAATCTGCCCCCTGAGGATTTAACCATTCTTGGCCGAGCATTGTAAGTACGCTCATCCCTCCTCGGGTACCACCTTTCTGGCGATCGGTACTAATAATTGTGCGTGTACTATTGGGGTGGTTGCTGCCACTGCTGGTAATAATTATTCCTCTTGCGGCTGCTTTGTTGCTCCATGTCCTCGCCACATCTATCACATATATTGTGACTTTGGTATACTATGTCTGGGACCTTTGGCTGGTCAGGAGGGTATACCAACCGATTGCTAATGGGGCAGCCATGCCCTCCTGCTAGTGTATCCTGCTCACTCTTGGGTCTCGTGATGGACGCTGTAGGGTTCAGATCCACTTTAAGCTTAGGGTTTCTGAGTCTGGATCCAATCATGTTGATCGGAAAAGCAGTCGGGAACGGATCTGTGTCTATTTCCATCACCTCCTTGCCTTTATCAGGGAACCGAAGCAACCCGCAGTTGATATTGTCCTGTACCATAGCACAGAAAATAGTATTCTCCTTTTTTCAAGTCATCGGCTGAAGGAGATTTATGCCCCTCTGGTAACTTGATGAACTTACCCCTCAAGAGGTGATCAAAAATTTCATCAGCCATTGATATGTCAAAGGAGAACTTTCTCCCTTTTTCGGGGAAGTTTTTCTTTCCTTCTATTTGTGTGCTAGCGATTTTCTTCTTTAACGCCGCACATGTAAATGGCTTAGTTGATATTACTTCGGCCAAAGCTAGCTCATAGTTGGGATCCTGGAAATAAGTTCCATGGATGGCCGTTTTTTGTTGACTTTCTTCTTGCAAGATTCGCTCATACTTGGCCACTCTATTTGATAATTCAAAAAGGTCTTCAAAGGTTTTCAAATTCCATCCCGTCAAACTTCTTTCGGAATTCTATATCTAGGCCGTTCTAGGCTAGTTTCACAAATTCTGGCTCGGGTAGAATTATCATACATCTATTTCTTACTTTCTTGAACCTTCATATGTATCTATCGGCCATCTCATCCAGCAGTTGCCTTAGTCTGGCCAGATCGGCCATTGATACTTCAGGTTCGGTTCTGTAAAACTAGGATGGAACTTCTCTTCCATTTCCGCCCAATGTTGGATTGAATTAGGCGACATTGTTCTATACCACTTAAATGCCTGGCTAGTTAAGGAGTTCCCAAACAATCTTAACTTGTGGTAGTCACTTGGTAAAAGCTCACCACATTGCACTGTAAATCGGCCTACGTGTTTGATGGTTGACTGGCCATCTTGCCCTCAAAATAATGAAAAATCAGGGATTCTGTATCCCCTAGGAAACTCATATCTGATGTCTACCTAATCAGGATATGGCTTTCGGTATGACGGTCGTGATAGCCGTCTGGGTGGCAAGTTAGCCACGGCTTCTTAGACCCAATTATACACTTGGTCTCTCTCTATTCCTCTGGGAGGTCCAAGTGCCTGAATCTCAACATTCGGCTGGCCTTGGTAAACGCGTGCTTGACCGACATAGCCTAATGTCTCATTTCGGTCGTTCAGCGGTCTAACCGGTCTTGGTGGGGTGGGCCTATCAGGCGGTATATTCACGATGGCTGGCGGTTGTGCAAAGGGATTGAAAATCACATTTCCATTCATACCTCTTCTGGCCGAAGTTTCATTATCTCCAGCTGAATTACTATTATCCCGTCTTACCATGGACTCTATTTCAGAAGGAGTTCTATTGAATCCTTCTGCCATGGTTACATGAGTCCGTCCTAACTCTACACTCATTCTAAGTATGCTTTGATTTAAATTGTGTAGAGCTGCAAGCACTTTATCATTGAATGTAGAGGATTGTGACCCTACCTCAGTGTTTGGGACGGTCTAGCCCTGTGTCTCGGCCAACGCTGTGTTACTATCGAACGTTTCCCCCTGGACGACGTCCATTATGGCAAGTATTCCTTCACGGTCATCGTCAGACCGCCCACCCGTCCTGGTTTTAGGTGCTATTTAGCTTCACCAGATGTGTCTCACCGGGCGTGTCAAAAAGATGTTGTTGGTGCAGAAATGCAACCTCCACCCGGTTCCCGGTTGGTTCGTGGTTTCTCGCTCTCGGTCGTGGGGCCGAAGCGTGCACGGGCGTGCCAGAACTTTTGCAAGTTCACCTGTAAGACAGGTTAAGTGAGTCAAACTGCGTAATTTGATGGTTAAGGTAAATCGGTCGATGTGTGGCCGATTGTAAGTCAGACGATTGTAAAGTTCCCGATCTCGGAGGACCAATGCCTGATCCAGAGAATCTGATTTTACGTGATCAATGGCAATTTTTATATTAAAAATAGGTAGAAACAGGGAGTCAATACACAAGTTAGAAAGGTAAACTCTCTAATTTGAAAAGACGAAGTGATAGTAACAAAGAAAATACAAAAAACCTCTAGCCGTTCCTTAGGCTCTGATCGCGGGCCGGTCTTCGTGAATCTCCAACTAGGATTCCTTCTTGGCCGACTGGAGGGATCTTCTGCGAGAAACTTAGTCCAAAGTGAGAAGTAGGATCTTTGCAGGAGCTAATGGTTAACTGGAGATCGCTGGGGATCTTAAACTAAACCAGATTACTGATAATCTAAACTGAGAAACTATGGAGCTCTGTAGTTAATTTGTTGTTGATGCTGTGGAGACCTCTGCTCGTTCCAATTAGTCTTGCTTTTATAACCCATTATGGCAACCGTTCAGCGGTTGGTGCATAATGGGTTGTAACTTATCTCTTGCTCATTTGACACTTGTCCCACTCTTCTTTTTAAGGCAAACGTTCACGTCCTGGTGATGGGGGCGAACTGGGCTTGACTGATTTCTTATGGGCCGCGCTTTCATACTGGGCCCGGCCGCGGTGCATGTGGGCTGGCCTGGTCTGGGGCGTCATAGATGGCCTAAATAGTACTGTAGTTAAGACTAAAAACATTAAATAACTTTAAAATGCATTTTTAGCCTAATAAAGTTATTGTAAAAACCCACCCCACCCGACACAATATTGTTCGCTTTTGGCTTCCCCGCATCAGACTTCCCACGGGGCACCTATCCTGGTACTACTCCCGCCCAAGCACGCTTAACTGCGGAGTTTTGATTGGGTTTACAACCATCACAACTTTAAAATGCGCTGTGTGATAGAAGGGTATGAATATACATAGAAGTACTTCACGTTCACCTGCCCAGGAGATGCGGGATTGTGCAACCTGTAGCTCGCCCAGTGTGTCGCACCCACCCACGTCACGGTTTAAAGCCGTGATGGCCGTGAACCCAATCAGAACTCTGCAGTTAAGCATGCTTGGGTGGGAGTAGTACCAGGATGGGTGACCCTCTGGGAAGTCTGATTCGGGGGAGCCAAAAGCGGACAATATTGTGTCGGGCGGGGTGGGTTGTTATAGTTATAATATACTTGCAATACCCACTTATGGATGTTTGTGTTTCTCTTATGTTTAGTTGTGTCATTTGTTAATATATTATTGTGAATTACTAGAAATGCTTGTGTGCCTTGAAAAATGGAGATACAGGGGTGTCACGCCCTGAATCGAAGATAAGGAATCTCGAGGATTTCTTAAGGAACGACCTTTGGATCCGAACCTTGGATGAGGCCAAACCAAACAAACCAATCACATGGTCTATCAGAGCATTCTATATAACAACAAGAGTCTCATAAATTTTGAACTTAAAAAAGATAATACAACATAATCCAACTTAATACCTATTGTAATTACAATTGTCACCCAAACGGGTCAAAAATAGTAAATAAAATTTGCATCTAAAAGTAATAAAGTCAAGTCTATAAATGAAACTGCAATTATCCCAAACATCCTACACTATCTCTCTCTCCAGATCTAGCTATCACTCTCGTGGATGACTTGTTGCAAGTAGGGGTGAGCTTTGGAGGCTCAAGCAGGTAAAACCAAAGAAATCATACTAATTATCCTCATAGTCATATAATAGCATTAATTTCGTGCGATTTCACTCAACACATATGTACTTCACAATCATCTTCCTTAATAGACTTACAATCTAGTTCATAATCGTTACTTGCATATATTCAACAATTTCACATTAATGGCATATAGTAAATCTCATTAGTACTCATACAATCAGTTCCATATAAATATTTCTCACAATATCATCTTTCGACTATACACTCTCCTCTAACTATAAATTCATAGAAGCACCATACTAACAAGTTCAATTTCATATACGCATACATGTCCTTACATAACTTTCTCACAAATCACTATATATAAATAGAATCCCATCAAATGCAAGCATCACATATAATTCCACATTCCCATGATCGAAATCATGCTTAGAATATACTCATGACCTTGTCATGCTGAAACATCATGCTCTCATGACTTTGTCATGCTGAAATAATCCTCATACATCATAACCTCGTATTTTCCTTCCATAAACACACATCAAATCACAATAATAATCAAACTACATTACAATCCAACAATCAATGAAATGCGAGCATTTATGAATAGTCAAACAAAGAATGACAAACACGTGTGAAATGTACAATGATGGATGGTATGATGCACTATGCACATGGTGCAGTGTAGGTAGTGAAATGTATGCAAGGTGGTGTTAGGCCAAGCCTAACCTTGAAACTCAACTCTACATCATACATATTCCTCTCATACAGATTCCTCTCATGCGTATTCATTTCTCAGAATGGAACCCCAAGGTGGATACACACCCTTATACAGATTCTTTTAGGGAGTGGGACCCCGAGGTGGATACACACCCTTATACAAATTCTTTCAAGGAATGGGACCCTAAGGTGGATGCACACCCTTATAGACATACATCATAAAATGGATCCTCCTCCCTAGGGGGAGTTCTTGAAACACAAGGAATCTTACAAAATCATATCCCACAATCTACACATATCACCTGACCACTAGGGACCCCATATGAATAAAAGTAACCATACATTGAACACACACACATCATCAGTATCTCAAACACATTCATATCTCTTATATAAGACACATCATATAGTCATGTAAGTCTAAACACATCAGAAAAGGTCACCATACACCAAACAGAAGCAGATAAGGTAACTTAGTTGCACAAAGAACTCTACACGTATAGCTAGGAAAAACAAACATCACACACAACATCTAACGGTCAAAACACAACTACCTATCCAATATCAATGCTCTTAGGCTTCGGTCGATCCCTATGGTCGACCTTGGCTTCGACCGAAGATTTCGTTCGATGCCTCAGCATCTCCTCTTGTTCGGTCGATATACTCGCAAGTTTGGCCTTGGTCTCAGGGGGTTTCGGTCTATGGTTCGGTCAACCCTCGGACCTACCAAAAATCTCAGCAACCCAGAAAATTATGACAAATTCGTGGAAATTCCAATTTGATATTTTAAATTCAAACTGACACCCCAACAATCATACATTTTATCACCAAACATAATATCAATTAATTTCACCCATTAATTCTAACAAAAATCATCAAAATCAACATTACATCATTAAATCCGCATCAATTATATTTGCATCAAGAACTTCAATATAAATTAAATCTAATCATTGTAGATTACACAAGGCATGCATTCCAATCATAAAATCATACAAATGTGTACTTAGATGCTCATATCTAATATGTTATCATATTCCCATGAAAATAATCAATATAAGTTCCTTGGAACACTTACCTCAAGCATTTCCTTAGATACTTCTCCAGCAACACTTCTTTTCCCTTTTTTCTCTCCTTCTCCTAGTTTTTCTTCTCTCTATGGCCGAATCCCCTATTTCAGATCTGGTATTCCCTCCTCTTTATTCCTTCGGTGGTGTGATTCCAGCAAGCGAATCAAATTGGTCATGGGAAACCTTTCCATAGCTTCCGCGAATCCTATTTGGAAGGTGGGGGGATTATGGATCGCTTCCATCTCTATCCAAGCCCTAATTCAAATCTATTGAATAGTCTAAACTACCCCTAATGACTTGGTCATTTGGAAACCCCATCCCCATTGTCTCATATGTCCAATTCAAAACCCTAATCTCCTGGAATCCAAAATTACTTAAGTGATCCCAAATATTTATTATATTAACATATAGGTCCCTATAATTTGTTCAAATTATAAATACCAATTTAGTGAATCAGGCATACATTCCTTTATAACCTTTTATAAAATATTACTATTAATTGCAATTAAATTAAATTAATTATAATTTAGGGACAAGGGTCACTATAGGGGGTATTGGTGGAAATATTTGGAATATATGGAGTGTTTCATATATTGTCCATCCGAAATGTTATATATGTAATTGTTCTTCATTTTACTTGCTATAGATGCATTGTATCTTTACCAAGGAGATTGCAACTATCCATAGGATATAAATATGACGATGCACTATCACACATATAATATTTTGGATTGTCAGATAGACAGTTGGGGATTAACAACTACTTTACTTGTTGTTTTATGATTTGAAAATGGCTATCTGGATCGTCCCGGGATGAGATTTGTAAGTCAAATAATTTTCTGGACCATCCCGGGATGAGATATTTAAGTCAAATAATTATCTGGACAGTCTGGGTATGAGATTTGTAAGTTAAATCACTATCTGGACCGTCCGGGTATGAAATATGTAAATTAATGGCTACCTGGGATGAGATATCTAAGTCAAATAATTATCTGCACAGTCTGGGTATGAGATTTGTAAGTCAAATCACTATCTGGACCGTCCGGGTATGAGATTTGTAAATTAAATGGCTATCTGGACCGTCCCGGGATGAGATTTGTAAGTCAAGGACTGTATTTTTATATTAACATTCTTACAAGCATGTGTTAGCAACATTGGAAAGGTTTAGTTTTTCTTTTATTTTCTTTTCTTTTTCCCTCATGTTGTGATCTATACAATATCATATTTGCATAGGTGATGTATGATGGTACTACTATCAGGATATCTCTGTGTTTGGGTTGGATTCGTTCAGGCTATCACTATTTTTCCCCTATTTCAATTTCTTTATCCATGACAAGTACCACAAGCATTATTTTTCTAGCCCTCGCTACTCTCTCTCTCTCTCTCTCTTTCATACCTTCGTTGCACTTCTTGAAGACTATCAGTCAACCACCATCAAACTTGGTTTGGTAAAGCCAACGACCAACTAAGAGATGGAACATTTTGTTCTTTTATGATTTTCCTTTGTTTATGATCATAGTTTATATTAATTTGTGTTATTTTATTGGTATAGAATGTATAGTTAGTGGAATTTGAGCTACTTTATTTCAAAGTGGAGAAGGTGGGATGGATAATTTACCACAAGGTTGGTCATACACGAGGAAGTTGGCACTGATCTACGACCAACCTCATTCCTTTCATCTCATCATATCAAGAACAAATCTAACCATTCATTCATTTGGATTTAAAAGTACATCTTAGTAGAATTTGAGCTACTTTAGTTCAAAGGAAGAATTGGATTCCTCTATCAAGAACATGTTGGCCAAATAATTTTGATATAATGACCTAATTTAATTTGTTTGTATAAATGTGCATCAAAAACTTCAAGGATCTGTTTTGCTCAATAGATGAAATGGAATCTTTTTTGTTGCTTCTGTTTACTTTAGAATTAATGCAAAGTGTGTTTTTTCATGTAATTTGATTGTAATCTGAAATTTTGGTGTTCCATGATACTGTTCTATTTATTGATGAGAAGAATGAAGTGTATTTCGTTCTAAACAAAATATTAATGATTGTATTTTGTTATGTAGTTTCCCATAATGAATATGAATAAAAAGATTGGACAATTTTATGATGACTTTGCTTTGCATTAATTCTAAAGTAAACAGTAGCAGCAGCAGCATAAAAATTTGTATATCATGCATCTTTACTTGCAAGTTATATTTGATTTGAAAATGCACATGCCGCATTGAGGTATGTCTCACCTTTAAATTATTTGTTTCTTATTAGAATTTGATATTCTAATTTATACAGTTCATGGACATGACCTCTCTTTACATATTGTAGATGCTTCTTTGAATATTTCTACTTTAAAAAGAGAATTTGGGTTTTCTAAAGTTTGATTTTAAGAAAACCGAATAGCCAGTTCGACTAACCGAAGCTGCAGAAACTGGGTTTTCTAAGATTTGATTTTTAATCCGATTTTAACCTACTATTTTTCTCTTCGATCCATCATTGTTTTGGTGTTAAAAAGCAATAATAAATACCCTAAAATAATGATGATCACAATATATGGTTGCACAAATGATTCCCCAACGACCATTGTTGCAACTGTGCATTGTATACTATTTTTCTAGAAAAACAACTAAGTTGATTCTTAAAGAGGTTTCTCGGCATACCTCTTATCCAATGAAGACGAATTAGCAATGACTCTAATACCAATGAATGATAAAACAAACTGGATCATGTACCTCTCTTTATACGAACTCGGATTTGCAGTAGAAAAATCCGATCACGAATCGGATATCGTCTCACATTGGTATTATGTGTGATTACTAGATCCACACAAGTATGCCCACAATGAAACAACCAAGGGCTTTCTTATGGAACCCTAGAAACAAACCAGATCTCAGAAAGGGAATGAATAGATGAAGAGAGAGAGAAAGAATACTAGATAATTGTCTCACGTATTTGATGCTGCGTGCTTTGGGAGGAGGTTTCTATAAATAGAAACCTCTACTCTCTACTCTTTGATAAGTACTAACTCTCCTTATCCCCCAAGGATTAAGAGGTTGGTCCCACATAAAAGACCATTCCATAAGTCAGTTTGGTATGGACAAACCAAACTGAACCGGGTTGGCCAAACCCACATTATCTAACAGACGAATCAGATATCGTCTCACATTGGTATTTTGTGTGATTACTAGATCCACACAAGTATGCCCACAATGAAGCAACCAAGGGCTTTCGTATGGAGCCCTAGAAACAAACCAGATCTCAGAAAGGGGATTAATAGATGAAGAGAGGGAAAGAATACTAGATAATTGTTTCACGTATTGGACGCTGGGTGCTTCGGGAGGAGGTTTCTATTTATAGAAACCTCTACTCTACTCTACTCCTTGATAAGTACTAACTCTCCTTATCTCCCAAGGATTAAGAGATTGGCCCCACATAAAAGACCATTCTATAAGTCAGTTTAGTATGGACAAACCATATTATCTAACATGCAAAAAATAAAAAATAAAATATACCTTCTCTTATCTCTTAAACTATTTTAAGGGCAGCAAAGCCCCACATAAGCAACTCACGTGTTTAGGCCAACATAATCAATAGAAAATTAGAAAAATAAAAAAATTCTGAAAAAAAAAACATTGATTTGTGGTAGTTGGTTTCTTTTATTCATAATAAACAGCAACCACCATTGAAAACTACATGGCTATACAAATACACTTCAACAATGTTTATAGTAACAATACTAACAAACTACACAGCAAACAGTTACAGACTGCAAAACCCTTGGGACTGCCCCTAACTTAGGCCTCTGCATGAACTAATAGCTTCATCACCTCTCATTGTAGGTCTCTCACTTGGTACCCTTTCTGTACATTTCAAAGTAACCAAGAGTACCTTAATCACTTCTTCCATGACTGTTGAATTTGAGAACGCCTCCGCATGGCATGGCTATATAATTCTTCGGCTTCAGCGCTACTCCAGCTTGACTGCACCCACCCCACCATGCCCTTAAAATAGTTATAGACATCTGATTCCCTCCCCCTGTCTATTGCAAATGCATTTTCTGCCACAAATTAAGATAACATAAACTTTATTCCTAAATTGCAACACCCATGAATTATAATTAGCTAGGTAATACAAAAATGGATGCTAAGCTATAAATGTTTACCTGGTGCAATATATCCGATTGTACCCGCAACTGTGAAGGAGTGAGTTGAAGTAGAGGATTGATCCAGGAGCTTGGCAATGCCAAAATCAGAAATATGTGGTTCCATGTCCAAGTCTAGAAGTATATTGTTGGGTTTGATATCTCGGTGAACAATGGCAGGATCACAGTCATGATGAAGATAAGCTAATCCTTGTGCAGTTCCCATTGCTACCCTGTAACGAACCTCCCATTTTAGAACGGGGTTGTACTTATCTCACGTAAAATATCATGAAGACTTCCATTCTGCATATACTTGTATAAGATCAAACCATAGTCTTTTGTTGACCAAATTTCTTCCAATCTCACCAGATTACGGTGCCTGATCTTTCCAACAGTTCCAATCTCTCTATCCATGCTTATTACCCTTGCTTCTCTCCGGTCTATGAAGACAAGTTTCTTTACTGCATATAGTTTCTCGGGATCCAATGATACCATGTATACAGCTCCATGGGCTCCTCTACCAATAACAAATCTCACATTTAGATTAGCAGTGGCTTCCATCACTTTCTCAACTAAATATGATGAATCATCTGGAACTGAGACAATGGAATCATGCTTTGATCCTCTGCACTTGATAAGTAGATAGCCTAACACAACAAGCACTAGAATACAGAAGAGCGACGATCCAAGATCACTTCATTATCACAATTAGGAATAAAATTAATATTTTCAGTGCAAAGCTGTGAACACAAAGACCTGGATTGCGAGGAACGATGATTTAGAGGAGTTGAGGAACTTCATTAATGTATCCACTACTGGACCATCAAAGCTATTATATGAAACATTCAGCTCAAGTAATGAACCAAGCTCACCGAGAGGTGATAAAGATCCAGACAGATTGTTGTGAGATATATCCAAGCTTTGTAGCATACTCAACTTACCAAGCTGCGAGGGGATTTGGCCTGTCAAAGTGATTGAGGGATATTGCCTCCTAGAAAATTTCCACCAATTTCTAGCTCTGAAAGCTTTTCCAATTCAGGCAAATAATCTGGAATTCCTCCACTGAACAGATTCTCTCTTAATATCAAACGAGAGAGTTGTGTTAAGTTCCTTAGAGTTGATGGGATCGAACCATTCAATTCATTGAAACCCACATCTAGTCGAAGCAATTTCTTACAATGTGATATTTGTCAAGGCAAAGGACCTTGCAAATGGTTATGAGACAGAGTTAAAGCTTGGAGGTTTGCGACATTTCCCAGCTTCTCAGGTATAAGACCTGTGAGCTTATTCATGGACAAGTTAATTGAACTGAGATTTGTATACTTCTCAATACTTGATGGAATTGTTCCATTGATGTTATTTCCACTGATGTCCATAAAATCCATGTTGGGATTTCTCATAAACTTGGGTAATGATCCGTTATTTTTGAGAATCAACCTTCTCAAACTAGAACAGCTTCCAATATCTGAAGGTATGCTACCATGAAGTAGATTAAAACCCATATTCAGAATTCTCAATCGTTTTCGAGAGCAGAGATTTGGTGGGATTTCACTAGAAAACTTATTGTTAGTCAGATCCAACTGCTACAAACTACTGTTAATCCCCAATGGCTACGGTATAACCCCCGAAAATCGGTTGTTGAACAAAAAAATGCCTCAGTTTCCGGAGCTCAGTCATCTCCAGTGGTAATTCCCCTGAAAGATTGTTGTTATAAACGAAGAGAATCTCAAGACTTGGGATCTTCCAAATGCTAATGTCAAATTCTGAAATCTGCCATTGGAAATAACAGAGAAAGAGAAAACAGAGATTGTGAAAGCAGAGGAAAGGAACCGAGGAAAGATGAAAGAAAACAGAGAAGAATTCTTTATTGAGTATTTCGTTATTTGTTTCTTACAACATCTGTATATTTATATACAGAAGCAAATAAAGAAAAGATTCTAAACTAACTAACTCTAACTGATTAACAAAGTGAACAACAGAAATAACAAACTAAAACTAACTATTTTAACAAACAGAAGATCGATCGCAAATATGATCGATCGCAATTACGATCGATCGTATTTGTGATTGATCATAATTGCGATTGATCATATTTGCGACCGATAGCAATTCATTGAACAACAGTAACTGAAGTAACAGAATTACAAATTTCAAGACGCCCCCTCAAGATGGAGAGTGGATATCCAAAACTCCCATCTTGTTAAGTAAACTGTGGAATTGAGAACAGCCAAGAGGTTTTGTGAAGATGTCACTGAGTTGATGAGTGGAATTAATATGAAGAGGTTTAATAAATTTGGCTAACAGTTTCTCTCTCATAATATGACAATCTATTTCAATGTGCTTGGTTCTTTCGTGGAAGACCGGGTTTGCTGCAATGCCAAGAGCAGCTTTATTGTCACAAAACAAGAGTGCTGGTTGAGGATGAGAGATCTATAAATCCTTCAAAAAGGCAAGTAACCAAGACAATTCACATGTAGTGGAAGCCATAGCTCGGTATTCAACTTCTAAGGAGGACTTAGAAACAGTTTGTTGCTTTTTAGACTTCCAAGATATTAATGAATCTCCAAGGAACACACAAAATCCAGTAACTGATCTTTTGATGTCTATACACCCTGCCCAATCTGAGTCACAAAAAGCTTTAAGATGAAAATCTGTATTTGCAGGAAAGAGAAGGCCCTGCCCAGGTGCTCCTTTTAAGTATTTGAGAACTCTATGGACTGCATTTAGGTGAGGCTGCCGAGGTTTGTTCATGTATTGGCTAAGAACTTGCACTATATAAGCAAGATCTAGTCTAGTAATAGTAAGATAGATCGGCCTGTCAATGAGTCTTCGATAAGAGGAGGGATCATCCAAAAGAATACCTTCTGAAGAAGAGAGTTTTAGATTTTTTTCCATAGGAAATTTGATAGGTTTTGCTACTAAGAAACCTGGGTCTTGAAGAATATCCAATGCATATTTTCTTTGACCTAAGCTGATGCCTTTGGATGACCGAGCTACTTCCAAGCCAAGAAAGTACTTCAAAATATCGAAGTTTTTAATCTGGAACTTGCTGTCTAGAAAACTCTTTAAATCAGTAATAGCATCAAGGTTGTTGCTTGCTAATATTATATCATCAACATAAACTAACAAGGCAATAAAGGATGTAGAATCTGCCTTGATGAATAAAGAATGATTTGATGATGATTGAGTGGAGCCATAATCAAGAATAGCAGTAGATAACTTTGAGAACCATTGTCTGGAAGCTTGTCTTAACCCATATAAGGATTTAGTAAGTGTCACGACCCAAACTGGAAATCTCATTTGAGATCCCAAATTTGAATACGTAATCTTCACCCCAAACAAAAGCCTGGGAGTGGCAAGCGATATCTACCCAAAAGGGCTAAATGTAAACGGGATATTGAATAAGATATGATCTATGAAATATAAAATTTTTTAAATAATATTTGATATAATCATTTATCACACAAACAACGGAAATCACACTAGTCTAGTATTTTCAAATCAATTCCTACTGTTTATTTA
>JAUPMG010054933.1:0-13751 GCA_031762675.1 Pachysandra terminalis | reverse complement strand
GGCCAAGACCGGTCCGATCCCAAGCCATGATATAATAGTTGTATAGTAAGGCTTTGGATCGGACCGATCCAACCAATACCGGTACGCATAGTGTTTAAACTCAGTTTCGGATCGGGGATTGTCCCGGTCCGAACAACAAATTTTTTTTTCTGAGTCGTCCCGGATCAGACTATCCAACTTGCCGAGACCGATACAACTCGTCCGGATCTCCCGAGTTGTATCGGTATCAGCCGAGTTGAAGCTTTTTAGGGTTTTAAAGATCAGATTTCAACTCGGGGATCGTCACCGTCCGATCCCGAGTTGGATCGTCCGATCCAGACCGGGATCGGACTATCCTTTACACTATGCCGGTACGGATCTGCCAGTACAACTGATCCAGTGACCAGTCCAATCGATCCAATGTCTTTTTTTTTTTTGTTTCCTGACCGGTATCGATTTGGATCGGTCTGGGGACTGGTACCGCCTTTTGGACGATCTGTACCGCCTGTCCAACCAATCCATATTGAAAAAAAAATGGGCAATCTATTTTTGTAACGGATCAGGATCGGTCGGGACTGGTCCGATCCCCTATCCTGAGACTTTAAATCTTGCGAGCAGGCGCGGGAGCGAGAGCGCCAAACTTGAAAATTACTTGTGGTCTAGAGCTTCTACAGAGCGTCAGTTATATACAAGCTGTACTTGTACAAAGATATAGTTCAAAATGGATATCTAGTAACCTAATTTAACCTTCTTTTTAGAATAAAAGACATCTATTTTTGTATTTTCATAAAGCCCCCCAAAATAACAAAAATATCTATTCTTTTTTTGTTTTTCAAATCCTAACCCCATATGTTTTAAAAATATCCCAAATCCAACATTTACTATGCATTTACTCCAATCTGTGGATTGGTGACGTTCCCGCACTCGGAACGCGGATTCGCGTATTGAGCACCAAAACGTCACCTACGGGTGACATATAGTATGACTTAGGATGGGATCATCTTGTACGATTGGCTTGCTTTTTGGTGGATTGTATGAATATCTTGTTCGTACATGTGCCTATATCGGCCAATAAAGAAGCGGATAGACTGGCTTGACATGGAGCCCATAGAGCATCGTTGATTACTGGCATACCTAACAGAGATATGATTATGGAGTAGCTTTCACATGTTTTTTTTTTTTCTATCGTATTTGTATTTACTTTTTGTTTTTCCTTCATGTTCATATTTTGGGGCTTCTAGCTGAAGCCCTTTGTACCTTTTTTCTTTTGCACTCTTTAATTTTAATAAAACTCTTGTTATTCATAAAAATGTTATAATTTTTATGATAATGAAATAGGTCACAACTCATAATGTATAGTACATTTAATTCATAAGGAATGCTGGGAAGGTGTGGTGATGACATGAGTTATGATTTCATCTTGAATTAATACTAAAATTTGTAAGTTCATTTGCATTCTGTTAAGATATTATGTTATATTTTATGTTGATAGTCGATACATGACATGTATTTCCCTCATTAGGAGATCTTTGTTATGTTTACATTTTGTTATATCATACTTTGATGTATTTATAACTTATCTAAGTACAAAAGAAGTTCCAACCTTAAATTCAACCCTTTGGGGATAATTACCCCATTTTTTTCTCAAACTGTGAAAAATCCCCCTCCCTTGTTGGTGACATGTCATTGGAATGTCTATATCAATGCCTCTACGAGTATTATATCTCGTTTCATACCTATGTTTGGGAGAGGTTCTCCATGCTTCCACTCTATATCAACCTTCTTTTGAGCTACATTTGGTGCACCATTTTTGAGACATTATCCAAAAAAGAAAAGAAAAAGTAAAAGAAAAAGCCTGAAGCATCCCCCTAAAAAAAGGAATCTTTATAAACAAATCATTTAATGCTAAGCAACATAATCAATTAAAAGATTTTTAATCTTTCGAATCCAAATTTTATAATAGAAAATTAATAAATTAATTTTTGATAGAAGGATTAGCATAAATCCATTAACCCAATAGATTAGCCATCGTCGTTTCATAAATAAATCGAGCTTAAAGGAAAACTTTCATTTAAAAATGATTTTTAATCTTTTAAAATAATTTATAGTAAATATATTAGAAAATAGTCCGAAAATTATTATAAATCATTGGAGCTAAGCTAAAAAAACATCCTTGCATTCATCACGTATAAATGATTGGATTAAAAGCTATATCCTTCAAAGAAAAATGATAAAATAGCAAAAAAAAAAAAAGAAATAGATGATTTTCATAGTCTTTGTTCTACAGATTTCACTTGAGATTCATAGATCCATGACACTCAAAACGCATTTGAACTCACACAATAGCATGAAAATTGAAAAACTTTTAACTTTACATATCTTTAACAATAATTGAAAATTTTTAAGTGCTGAGCTCTACATTTAATCTTAGGCCATGTTTTGGAATTGCTTTTGAAAAGCAACTTTTTTGAGAGTGAAATAAGCATTGTTAACTTACTTTTTATGACCAACTTTTGTACTTCAAAAAAAAATATATATATATATATATATATATCTTGAGTAAAGTGACATTAAAGTATATGTGTGCTAATCCTGCTTTAAAATATCGTATCGTATCATTGGATATGGTTGATATGTATAATGTATTGACCTTATTGGCCCGATACAGATATGTAGGATACAAAAAGTAAATAAAATTCACCACATCACGCAATTCAGTCGTTTTATTGATTATATAGTGTGATACGGTGCGATTAATTGAATTTATCGCTTGTATTGCTCAATACAGTCGATAAGATGCAGATCACCCTGGCGGCATGCCGATGATGATGATAATGAATCAATGATATTGTTGCTTCTGATGTTTGAAGTTCAAATAGTATGCTTACATGTAATAAAAGTTACAACTTATTACATATTGTTATGATATATTTCATCGCATATAAATGATTTTATTTATGTTTTATTGGTTTATGTGATATTTTAAACATTACCTTTATATTTATTCAGTTTCTTTTATAGGTTTTCATGTGCATGTGTGGGTAGGGTTGGCTTCTAATTTTTTTTTCATAGGTAAAAGGATATTGTATTAAAATGTATAAAAAGAAGTGATATATTTTTTGTCGGTGAATGATATCAAAAACATGTTAAATGATATATTTTTAACTTTACTTTTCATATACATAGTTCTTGTTTTATGTATCCACAATTTTCCTTTCATATCCATCTTATCCACTTTTATAGCGTATTTATGCGTATCCGATACCATACTCGTTATGTATCCGTTTTTGGTCCGACCGATACGCTACCTTGATATGATATTTTGAACCATGGTGTTAATGAAGATGGTGGTGTATGGTGGGGAACAACTATAATGATGGTGGAAGTGGAGTGCAATGGTGGTGGTGTTGTGGTGCTAGGTGGCAGTGGTGATGGTTTCCTGGTAGTGATGAATGGCAGTGTGGTTGATGGGCATGGAGGTTGTGATGGCCGGTGAGCAATGGGAGATAGTGGGTGGTTGGTGACGAAGGTAGAGATGATGATGGTGGTGATGTTGGGTGGGCGGTAGTGGTGGGCATTAGTGGTACTAAAGATGGTGGTCGTGGGAGATCAAGGTGGTGCTAGTGAAAGTGGTGGGTAATGAGCAAGTTTTGAGGTACCGGTTTCGGCTGGTACTTGAAACCTTGGCAGGCAGTGATGAGGGTGGTAATGATGATAATGTTGATGTAATGGAGTTGATAAAGAAGCTTGAGCATCGTACATGATAGAAGGTTCAATATTTGAGAAATAAAGATAGAAGTTACTATTAGTTTTTTGAAAGTTATTAAACTTTTAAAAGTTATTTTATTATCTTTTCAACAAAAGTTGAAATTTGCTTTTCTACTTTGTGAAAATCATTTATTGTTGCATATTAGTATGTTACCAAAAATGTTTTTTTTTGGCTTCTAATTTTTCTAATTTAAAAAAATTGAAAAGTAACTTTTAGAAGTCATGCACCTTGAGTATTTAATCTAAATTATAAAGCAGAGGCCAATTTTTTATTGAGGACTCAGGAATTTGAATAGTTTGTCAAATGATTTTGGGGTAAAAATGAAAAAAAAGGGTCTGATGGGATGGGGCTTGGGTTTGTTTTTACAAAATGGAATACTTTTACTTTTTATATTTTTAGCTGCCACAGTCGACCTTTTCTTGATTTGTGGTTGATACATAACATGTATCAACAACGTTTGGTGAGAACATTCGATACATTCTTAGTATTGACCGGAGCCTTGTAACTTTGATACTTACCCAGGTCTATTTTACCGAGCTTGATACTATAGTATTGGCTGAAGCAATACAATATTTAAAACAGTGACTTAAACAGCCTCAATTTTCTTCTATATAACAAATTAACAATAGTATTATAGGAACCGATTGGAGTTGCTGAGTTTGAGTTTAGCTCCAAATGGATATTTTATGCTTGTTGAAACTGTTGGAAATCGTCGAACAAAACTTCCGTTAACTTTACGGATTAGCAAAAGTTTGGTCATAATTGGAAGAAGTTAGTGAAGATTCCATTTCACAGTGAATTTTTCAACAAAATGTCAATGACAAACAGAACAGTAAAGCTTCCACTATTGAAAATTGTCGAACGAAATTTCCATGGACTTTATGGATTAGCAAAATATTTTGGTCATAATTGGAAAAAGTTAGTGAAGATTCCATTTCACAGTGAAGTTTTCAACAAAATGTCAAATGAAAAACGGAACAGTACAAATTTAGTATTAACCACTAACAACATTAGTGTACGCTTGTGACAAAGGAAGCGAACACACTTGATTTTCCACTTTGCAGGTGTTGAAATGTGAATTGTTTCCAATTTCAATGACATCTGAAGCCTTTCTCTTAGTTTTTTTTTTTCCTGTTGGTAACTTTGTGTACACTGTTTATTGGTTGTTTTCTGTTGGTAACTTTGTATACACTATCTTTAACACACTGATTTTCTGCACGATACATTTAGCTGATATAATTTATACATGCAGATAGTTTCACTTGGCTCCAGAGAATTAGGGTAGCTCTTCGATTTGCACGTCTCCTTGAACATCTCCATGGTTTGGAAATGCCATATGTGGTTCGAAATATTGATGCAGCTCATATAATGCTTGATCAGGTTCAGTTTGGCTCTTTTCATCTATGTACACCTATTTTGCATGGACTCTTCTACTTTCCCCGAAGTACCCATTTTGACATGACACGACATGGGTATGGGATCCGCATTGGATCTTTCACAGCCTTACCCAGTTTTTCTTTGACAAATATGTTTCCTCTATTCTAAACAAATGCCTCCTTTATTTTGATCATATACCTTATTTTCAAGTTTAGCATGAATTTTATTTAAAAATTGATTTATATATAGTTAGTACCATATTTTGATGTTACTCATTAGAAGTTCAAAATATATAGTACATGGGCCGAGTCCCTGTGTCCAGTAATATGGGGATGAGACGTGTATGATACCTAGACACACTAGCACCCGAGTCCGTGTAGCATAGATGCACATTGGCTTCATAAATTCCTATTCTTTTTTCCAGCAATAATTCATAAATATGTTATAAGATTTGTAATTTTAATGTTTAGGGTTGGAACCCAAAATTATTTGACTTTGGACTGATGATTGGTGGACTTCTCGGTGTTATGCAATATCGAAAATATTGTATTTCGGGATCTTATGGCTACGTTGATCCATATTATGCCTCGACAGGTGTTTCACCTTTGCCTTGTACATTTTCAATTCAAAAAAGCAGTTAAGATTATTAGTGAATCATCATTTCATCATGGAGTGGTATATGAAGCACCATTATTCTTTTTTCTTCCCTTGTTGTTCTTGTACTTTTCTAGTTAGTAACTAAATTATAGCACCTTAATATCCGATAGTACAATGTAAAAGAATGTAAGGAAGAAGATAAATTGACAAGGAATGGACAGTTGAGGCTTTAAACCATGCCTTTTGCATTTATTCTCTAGAAAAGTAGGGGAATGAATGAGTTATTTCACGAATTGTTAGGAATGGTATAATAAGTATCAATAAACGCATATGTCTCAGTTTTACAAGAATTACCAATAATAGCAGGGAGTGTGAGATCAACACCAAATAATATATACGTTGTCACACATGTTTGTAGCTTAGAAGGTTAGGATCACACACATGCACACAAATACATTTTAGTATATATATATATGTGTGTGTGTGTGTGTGTGTATACACACACACACATAGACGAAAGGTTTTCTGCATTGTCACAACAGCTTTCATTGGTTGTTGCGTTTGTGACATTTTTGCCAATTGGAAGAATGATCTGGCTACTCCAGTGGGTCGATCCAGACTGTCCATCGGACATGAGACCCTCTGGATTATTCATGTGTACAGTATTTTAGCCTATATAAACGCCATAGTATGTGTATTAGATTTTACCAGATGTGGTAATGGCCATCAATATGTTAATGTTTCTTTTGTTTTACTCAAAGGAAGACATTACTGTTAGGTGAGTCCTTTATGCTACATGGAAAATGTCTTTGGCAGATAAGCTTCAATGTGTGAGATGCCTATTATAGCAGGTATCTCTGCAGCGTCCCACCAGTAAACTGGGACTCATATATATATATATATATATATATATATATATATATATATATATATTAAATGGTCTGCATACAGGCTTGCAAGATAATAGTAATACATCTTTGAATTATAAGGAGAATTTTATAGGACATACATTAGGCCTACTATGATGTATGGATCAGAATGTTGGGCAACAATGAAGCAACATATGCATAGAATGAACATTGCTGAGATGAAAATATTGAGATGGATGTGTGGGAAGACTAGGAAAGATAAGGTGAGGAATCGACATATTTGAGGTTGTTTGGGTGTGAATCAATTAGGAGATAAGATAAAGGAAAGTAGGTTAAGATAGTTTGGGCATGTAATGCAAAGACCTAGGAAAGCAATCGTGAGAAGGTGTTAGAGAGAAATCCTTGAAGGCTCTAAGTTAGGGAGATGATGACTTAAAAAGGACTTGGATGGAATCAATCAAAAAGGATTTGCATACTCATAATTTGACTGAAGATATGGTTCTTAACATATTGAGATGGAGGAACAAAATTCTTGTTGCCACCCCAACTTGTTGGGATAAGGTATATGATAATGATGATGATGATTTTTGAAAAGAAAGGAATCTATAATATAATGGCGTGTCACAAGTTTGTTTTCAACAAGGATCACGATTTGGCTGGAGATGCTTCCTCACTAAGAAATTAACTACAAAGGTTGGGTAGTTGCTGCTATTTATTCCTCTGCTTTTGCTTTTGTTGGTAAAGGCGAATTCTAATATCTAATAAAGAAATAGAAGTGTGCACGATGGCATGTTGAAGGACACAAATTACGTACAAAGGTCACACAACAAGAACAAAGCATTTTGTTAGGTTGGCAAGATTCTTGACCCATGGCTTGCAGATTTCTTTCTTTCATGACCTTAGATCTGCTAATTCTGAGGCAGATGAGTGGGCCAGAAGTGGGGTTACCAGAGTCACTTTTGTTTCAGGACTTCCTAGTGAGGATTTGAGATGCTAAGTTAGAATTGGATATAGGTTTGTTTGCTTTTCGCTCTTTGTTTAGATCACAGTTCGTGATTTTCTTTTGTACAGTTCTTGTATATTTCTCCACTTTGATAATTAATAAAATGTTGTTAATTATCAAAAAAAAAAAAAACAAGAACAAAGCAATTAATTGCAATGAAAGCTCCATTATTGTTCTAAACAGAAAAGGTCAAATGTTTTTTATGAATAACATGCATGTGTGCATGCATGCATAATGTGAATGCCTGACCAGTCAAGGAGTTACCAAATAGTCGTAACTTAGTGGTAATTATTTGAAGACACTTCTCCACATTGGATCATGAAACGGCCGATATGTTTTGTAGTCGATTGACCATCTTCCCTTGAAAATAAGGAGATTCGGTAGCCTCTAGGGAATTCATACCTCTGGTCAACCCAATCAGGATAGGGTTTCCGGTAGGCTGGTTAGGTTAACCTCTTTGGTGGTAAATTAACAACCACCTACTGGATAAGGTTCTATAATTGTTATCGGTCGAACCCCTTGCTCCCAGTTGTGTGGGTTAGGGTCGACTGGTATGTTTATTTGGTCGACTACACGAGGTTGCCTCCTTGTCCTAGTGGTTCGCTTTGGTCGTTCAACTGTCTTCCCAATCTGGGGCGACCTTTTTTGTCCTAAGGTGGCCTTACAGGTGACTATGGCCATTACAACTGCCATTTCTTCGGTTTAAGGACAATTGCTCTTCCCCTGTAACATTGGACTCCTTTCTTAGAAGGGTCCCATTTCATGGGATAATTTGTTTGTTCCTTCATTCATGGTTGCTTGTAACCGGCCGTTCTCAGTAGTAACCTCATCAGGTTATAACTGACCAATTGCAGTTGCGTGCTTATACTATGGTTCAAGGCCTGAACAGCCATCAATGGGCTATTCTCAAGTGATATTGAGTTAGATGACGACCCTACCTCTGGCCCAAACATGTTTGTACTGCCGATCTTAGTGGGATTGGCGCTATTTTCTTGAATATCCTCGTTGACCTGGATCGGCGGCATGGGTGAGTTGCTTGCCTCTGTCATCATTAGTAACCTGTGTGCTGATCCTTGTTTTTGGAGTCATTCTAACTTCACCAATCCCACCGAGCATACCAAAAAGATGTTGGTTCGTTTAGAAACACCCTCTTTCCTTTCGGCCTCGGGTTTTTCGGTCGTTTGACTAAATGTGTGCATGTGCCAGAACTCTGGTAGTTCAACAAAGGAAGGGTTTGTCCCCAAGTAATGATCACAGTGAATCGCACGAAGTGTTTACATAATATTAATGTATGATCAACCACGAAACGTAAGTAAATAACGAACTAGACGATTAATGGATTAGGGTTCCTTCTCCTTGATAGATTCTCTATTCTCCTTAATTTTCAGGAAGTATACATGAGACACTGGTTTTACAATGACTGGCTTCTTGGTCGAGGACCGATATAAACTACTTTGAATGTACAAACTAAATAATTTAAAATATCACCTCGGGGACCTGAATGTTCTGGTCGTGGGAACACAATCCTAATGTGGGCACACATACCACATCCAAATAGGTTGCCAAAATGCGACGACTGAGATTACTGTCTGGACTTCCTTGCCAAATCAATGGTTGAGGGCCTTATGTGGGAAGGAGTTGCTCGGTATGGCTAGAAGTGTTGTAGACTGTTGCTCAAGGTGATCTAGGATGATGGAGTAATGTTGATGGTAATTTTCAGGGTGTCTTGTGCTCAGTTATTCTTCCTTTGTGCCTTTTATAGTCTTTGCTTGATATGGCTGTGTTCCTCTTTCTTAGTCGTGGTTACTTCAAAACGTTGACACGTGTCCATGTTCTCCACTTACGGTTTCTGGTGGTTATTTCTTCACACGTTCCCTTTTCCTTTGACTAAGTCATGTATCCATGCAACTCTATGATCTTCTTAGCTTCCATTAATTTGCCTTAGTTCGTTCAGGTTTTTAGATGGCAAAAGGAGTATGTGAATAGGTCTTAGTTGTCTTATGTTATGTGATTAAAAGAGATTAATTGACCAATTAATTAATTTAGGTATTAACAATAAAGTTGAGGTATCCGAGTTGGTGTAATGTGTCAACATACTAATAAAAGAGATACATTAGGCATCATGCATGTAGGTGCTAGGTGTCATGCATTTAGATGCTAGTTGTCATGCAAGTAAGAGCTAGTAACATTGCTCTTTAGCCCTTGCATAACATTTATCCTTTTTACTATTTCGCCCCTTGCATGTTACCATACAATCCTAGTTATTTACATTCAAACTTTACAAAACTTTTCTATTACATTTTGGGTCCTTACATTATGCTTCCAAATGAGGGGATTATACGAGGCTTATGGGTCATGCCTTGAAGCCTCATTCTTAGTTAAATTTAGGGAGCTTTGACTCACAAGATAGATGAATGGAAAACTTATATTCTTGCATGTATGCGTATGAAGAAAAGGTAAATTTACCCCTCGTTTAGCTCTCCCTGAGAAGGAACCAAGCATGGAACTGTCGTTGGGTGAGGGCTTCCCTTGTCGCTATATGGGATTGAAGATTTTCCTTTTTGATACTCGGTCCCTACGGAAAATGAGCTTTAGTGATTTTGCCCATAGGTGAATTAACACTCTCTCGCCTGATCGTCCAATGGCCTTTAGTCGTTATTAAGCCTAGTATGCCTTCGCCCTATGTCCACAATTCCAAACCTTCAATCCTGGATCATGCCTTGGGCTTTCAATTCGAGATCAATCCGATGCATTACCTGAACCTCACCTCACCATACTCTCTCGATGCGGTGGCATCATCAACTTCATCAGTTCTTGGTTTGTTGGCACCACCAATTCAATATCTTCAGTCAACGTTGGTAGCATAACAGCCTTTTTCCCAATCATTGGCTCCAACCGCTCTAAATGTTTGTTATGTGCACCCTCGCTCAACTAAAAATTGCACCTCTCAGTACCCCCTGGAAATACTTCTAATTGGTATGGCACAACGGATGGCCTGATAAATGCCTAAATGCTGAACTATTGATCCTACTTGTTCGGATGGGTGTTCACCCCAAAGTGTTCCCAGACCGCATACATCCGTAAGTAACTTAGTGCAACATGGCAAATTTCATTGAGAGGAATCAGCAAAGAAAAGAAAAATAGGTCAATATCTTAATGTGTATTAGAGAGATTGTCCTTGGGCTGAGGAGTGTTCACATGAGTTTGTGAGATAAGGATATACATGTATATATATATATATATTATGTTTTATTAGTTTATGTGATATATTATGGCTTTCCTTTACACTTATTGAAGTTTTTTTAAGTTTCCATGCACCTGCGCACATAGAACGGAAAAAGCTGGAGATCATGAAAAGCATTTCCACACAAGGGTTGAGATGCTTTGTTTTTTAGAATGCCGGCTACATGGGAACAGATGTTGGATAGGTTGATTCCTATTCTTGTTGCTTGTTTGATTTCGAGATGTTCCTGAGAAGAAAGAGCTCCTTAGAATGCTCGCTTTGTTGATAGGGGAAATGGTCAAAAGTCTCGATTCCGAGGAAGGCCTGTTCCCATGTAGTCGGGGTCGGCCACATGGGGAATATCACTAATTGGAAGGAAAAGGAGGGCTTCGATCAATTATGATTCTGTTCATTGGTGTGGAGAGATCTTTGCCATAAAATAGAGAGCTCGTAGGCCTTATTCTACAATTGGTTGTGGGGGCGAAGTACTCTTGTGCATCTACGTAACTTGGCTCACGGACCCTGCCCCATTATGTTATGGAAGAATTGACCTTATTTGGCTGCCGGATTTCGTCTCACTTATTTACTAAGGCACGCTTCGAGGGTCACTGTGGTGTGGCTGAATGTAGAGCAATCCGCTCCTACAGCGTTTGATCAGTAGGTTCTGTAGAACTTCGGAAGATGGCCAATGTAACTAGCTTCCAAGCCACTGCACTAGATGCACATGTAGTCGTATTAGTCAGCCCAGAATGCCTTTGTTCTATAGTAATTACTTCGCGTCACAACCATATCTACGAACTGATGCCTGCTGCTTCATCTGAGAGAAGATAATCGTAGATATGCCAGTCATTAGAAGGAATAACCGCTATAAAAAGATTCCTCATGTATCATCTGTGGCTAAACTATGAACAGGAGCTAACAATCCGGATCGTATTGAAGAGGTTCCCGAGACACAACATGGAAGAGTTACAGTATTAAGAAGCGAGGTCCAAGAATTCAGAAGGGGTAGAATTACTGAATGAATACAATATGTGGCGAAAACCTGATGCATAAAAGAAGCATTTTCTACGGGATCTCGAAACCGCTAGCGACCTCGACCTAATTCATGAAGATCCCACCAACATCCTGTCAAGATGCCTACGGTTAAAAAAATCTACATGTCAAGATCCAAATTCAAATTGGTTCCTAGTCCTGGTCAGAGACAACTATATTCGTGTCGGTGGCCCAACAAAGAGACGAAGTAGTGGTCTCTTTCTTTCCATTATGAACGACAGGTGAATGTCAATTAGCGCTCTTGTCCAAAGCGAAGTGAAGGCGAAAAAGCACCGCTGAAGTAGCATGAGCAGGCTTCTATTTGCTACGCAACAATAGAGCAAAATAGCATTTTGCGCTCACATGTGTGAATTTGAGGGTAAAGAGCTCGCTTGTTATACGAGATCCGCCTCATCCAGCAGAGCGAAGCAATGTTCCATTCTTTTTAGCGGCAACCTTTTAGAGTTACATCGAGATGTCAAAATTCACCGTAAAGTTGATCACTTTACTAGCTCGAATCTGAACTACGATTCAAATCAAATCTTATGGACATGCCCCTCTGGTAGGCTGATAAACTTGCCTCTTAGAAGATGGTCACATATTTCATCGGCCTTTGATATGTCAAATGAAAACTTTCTTCCTTTTTCAGGGAAGTTCTTCTTCCCTTCTGTTTACGTA
The DNA here is from genome assembly GCA_031762675.1 of Pachysandra terminalis. NCBI lineage: Eukaryota > Viridiplantae > Streptophyta > Magnoliopsida > Buxales > Buxaceae > Pachysandra > Pachysandra terminalis. The sequence goes on along the minus strand of JAUPMG010054933.1, from coordinate 1,224 downwards.
CTAGCAAATTTTTTCTTCAAGGCCGTACATGTAAAGGGTTTATTAGCTACTACCTCGGCTAACGCCAACTCATAATTTGGATCTTGAAAATAAGTTCCAATGGTGGCCTTTTTCTCTGATTTTCTCCCTACAAAATTCGCTCGTATTTAGCCACTCTGGTTGATAATTCGAACAAATCTTCGAATTCCATTCCTTCAAACTTATTTCGAAGTTCAATATCCAAACCATTTTGGTCCAATTTCACTAATTTTTTTTTCCAGGAAGAACTATCCTACATCTATTCCTTACCCTCTTAAATCTTCTTATGTATCTGTCGTTTCATCCGGCAATTGCCTCAAACAAGCTAAATCGGCCATAGACACTTCAGGTTCAGTTAAAAAAAATTGGGTGTGAATTTTTTCTTCCATTTCTGCCCAATGTTGGATAGAATTGGGTGGCATAGTTATATACCAAGTGAAAGCTTGGCCGGTTAGGGAATTTCCAAATAGTCTTAGTTTGTGATATTCATTTGGTGACAATTCTCCACATTGTACTGTGAATCGGCCTATGCGTTTGATGGTCGATTGACCATCTTCTGCTGAGAATAATGAAAATTCAGGGATTCTATATCCTTTGGGAAACTCATATCTATGGTCTACCCAATCAGGATATGGCTTGCAGTATGTCGGTCTTGATAACCGTCTGGTTGGCATGTTGGCTACCGCTTCCTGAACCCAGTGGTATAATTGATCTCTCTTCAGTCCCCTGACCGGTCCGGGTGCTTGCATTTCTATGCCTGGCATCCCTTGAACGGTTTGTCCATGGCCGAATGGCTCATTATGATCGTTTACTTGTCTAACTGGCCTCTGAGGGTTAGGGCTAGTCTGTTGTTGCTCAATGGGATTGAATATTCCATTCCCAACAATACTCCTTCTGGCTGAATTATCACCTTCTCCGGCCGAACTTTACTCTCTTCTAATAAGGGATTCCATCTCAAAAGGCATTCTAGTAAATCCTTTTGCACTGGCCGCATATGTGCATCCTTGATCTGCACCTATCCTTATCAAGGTATGGTTTATTGCTTGCAAAGCCCTCAGAACACTATTATTAAATGAGTTGGACGGTTATCCTACCTCAACATTTGGGATAGCCTGGCCTTGTGTTTCGGCTGATGCGGTGTTACTTTATAGTATTTCCTCTTGGATAGGATTCATAATAGGTAACACTGCTTCGCGGTCATTGTCA
>JAUPMG010054923.1:0-13751 GCA_031762675.1 Pachysandra terminalis | reverse complement strand
AAGAGGAATAACCCTCAGTACGTACCATTGTGGTATCAGAGCTCAGGGATGGACCAACGAGTGGAGCAAGCTGTTGCGTCAATTTCTACTGGCCAACAAGACTTAATGAATCGGGTTGCTGGATGGTTTGATCAACTCACTGCTCAGGTCAATCAATTAGCAGTCCAATCTACTAGAGAAAGTGATGAGACTTCACGAACTCCAACTTGAGCTAACGGAGGAAGGAATAATGTTCAAGATGGGAACCAAAACTCTGGTTGTACCTGTTCTTATAAACCGAAGCTAGTTAAGTTGGACTTTCCTTGTTTTAATGGCGGAGAGGACCCAACCAGCTGGTTATGTAGGGCATAACAATTCTTTCAGCTTCATGAAACCCCGAAGTCCGAGCGTATATCACTTGCATTCTTTCATCTTGAAGGCGACGCTCAACTGTGGTACCAATTATTGAAGCAAGAATTGGTTATTATCACTTGGGACGATTTCAAAGAGGGGCTTCTCTCTCGGTTTGGTCCAAATCAGTTTTGTGATTTTTTTCGGAGAACTTACCAAGTTACGACAAAATGGGTAGGTACGAGACTATCAAACCCAGTTTGAAAAATTACTTGCCAAGGTCGGACATCTTCCACAAACTCGACAAGTAAGCTGTTTTGTTAGCGAGCTACGAGACTTGATTAGAACTGATGTGCAGCCGGTAAACCTACTACCTTAACAGATTCCATTGGGTTAGCCCGCTTATGTGAAGCTCGCAATACCTCACAGTTTCAAGCTACTTCAGCACCAGATTCGAAGAATCTTTTTTTTTGCTAAGGAAGTGACAACAATCAACAGCTCTACTCTTCCAGTTTGGCGGAAGTCATCAGCTGAATTGCAAGATCGGCGTGCAAAGGGATTGTGCTATAACTGTAACGAGAAGTTTGTTCCGGGGCTTCGATGCAAGAAGTTGTTCTTGATTGAAGTTTGCTATGAAGAGGAAGTTGATAACGTTATTATGGACGAAGAAATAACCGTTCATGAAGACTTCAAAGAGATGCCTGAGATTTCTTTGCATGCTATGTCAGGTGCACGAGCGCTAGAAACAAATTAAGAGAAGACTAGCTCTTCCCGTAATACTAGGTCTAACTTAACAACTTCGACTCAAACTCTTTAAAATATCCCTATTAACTAAGACTACTTCTGTAAGTGATAAACAACCCAATTAATAGATTCAGCCACGTAACAACTCCTTCCCCTTAAAAAGCAGCCTTGTCCTCAAGGCTATGATCTGGAAACCGCTTCTTCGTTGCAACAAGATCTTCCCTTCTAAAGAGAGCATCAGCCAATGCCACCCTTTACCCGCATTGTTTCTGGCGCTCGTGCACCTGACATAACATGCAAAGAAATCTTAGGCATCTCTTTGAAGTCTTCATGAATGGTTGCCTCTTCGTCCATAATAACTTCGTCAACTTCCTCTTCAAAGCAAGCTTCAATCAATAACAACTTCTTGCATCAATGCCCCGGAACAAACTTCTCGTAACAGTTATAGCACAACCCCTTTGCACGTCGTTCTTGCAATTCAGCTGATGACATCCGCCAAACTGGAAGAGTAGAGCTGTTGGTTGTCACTTTTTTAGCTAAAAAAAAAGATTCTTCGAATCTGGTGCTAAAGTAGCTTGAAGCTGCGAGGTATTGCGAGCTTCGTATAAGCGGACTAACCCAATGGAATCTGTTAAGGTAATAGGTTTATGGGGCTTCACATCAGTTCTAATCGAGTCTCGTAGCCCGTTAACAATACAGCTTACTTGTCGAGATTGTGGAAGATGTCCGACCTTGGCGAGTAATTTTTCAAATTGGGTTTGATAGTCTCGCACCGACCTATTTTGCCGTAACTTAGTAAGTTCTCCGAAAATAATCACAGAACTGATTTGAACCAAAACGAGAGAGAAGCCCCTCTTTGAAATTGTCCCAAGTGATAATAACCAATTCTTGCTTCAATAATTGATACCATAGTTGAGCGTCGCTTCAAGATGAAAGGATGCGAGTGATACACTCTCGGACTCTGGGGTTTCATGAAGCTGAAAGAATTGTTCTGCCCTACATACCCAGCTGGTTGGGTCCTCTCCACCATTAAAACGAGGAAAGTCCAACTTCACTAGCTTCAGGTAGAACCAGAGTTTTGGTTCCCACTTTGAACATTAGCTCGAGTTGGAGCTCGTGAAGTCTCCTCACTTTCTCTAGTAGATTGGACTGCTAATTGATCGACCCGGGCAGTGAGTTGATCAAACTATCAACCCGATTCATTAAGTCTTGTTGGCCAGTAGAAATCGATGCAACAGCTTGCTCCACTCGTTGGTCCATCCCTGAGCTCTGATACCACAATGGTACGTACTGAGGGTTATTCCTCTTCTATTCGTTGGTAGCTATGATGAAACTAGGAAAGTATATCAAATATAGAGAAAATAGTAAGGTTAACTGACGAACCTAGGCCTCTGATTTAACACAAGTGTTAAGGATAAATGATAACTGATGCTTTATTCATGGCTTTCATTATCTTATATAGACTCTTAATTACAATGGCATCTAACGTTCACCTCCAAAGAAAAAGGAAAGTAAGTTCCAACTTACTTCCAGCAAATTAGGAGAAGACTAGCTCTTCCCTTAATACTAGGTCAAACTCTTTAAAATATCCCTACTAACTAGGACGACTTCTGTAAGTGATAAACAACCCAGTTAATAGAATCAGCCATATATATATGTATAACCAAGTTGTGGTTTGCATAATGTGTACATTATTCTGGAAATATATAAAACTCGATTGCAGGACTGGGGAGACTTGTGGAGGCCTGAGCTTTCTGGGAAGATTTCAATGATTGATTCTCCTAGAGAGGTGGTTGGTGCAGTTCTAAAGTACATGGGGGCATCATATAATACAATCGATATTGATTCACAAGTTCCTGGTGGAAGGAATGCAATCATGCAGAATCTAGCATTGCTTCAAAAGCAGGTATTGAGATAAAGATGATATACATGTTTGTCAGCTGAGGTTCACAATTAATTAGCATAAATATCGCATCAGTTGGATGATAAAGAGTTGAGATTTGGAAATAAAAGGGATAAGGGAAAGTAGATGAAAGCACCCAAAAAAATTATATATGTTTCTTTTTCATTTTCTCATTGATGAATATTTTTTGGGCATGGATTATCTATGGTCCCACATTTAGCACTATCCAACTTCCAGATTAATAAGCACATGTTCATGTTCGTGGAATATGTCCAGGAACAGTGAGCAGTCATTCTCATAATGTTTAAACTCGGTATTGGATCGGGGATCGGCCGATCCAAACATGGCCCAAATTATTATTTTTTTTAAAAACATAAACTTTTTTAGGAGCATCGGACGATCCATATTGGATTACCCTATCTGACGTCCAAAGCTGAGTCGGATCGTCTGGATTGGATGATCTGACTCGGTTTCGGACCGAGTCAGAGAACTTTAGCAATTTTCGGGATCGGCTTGGGATCGTGACTTGTGCCGAGCCGATCCCGAGTCGTATTGGCCGATCTGACTTGGGATTGGCCGATACTTAACACTACGGTCATTCTACCTATGTAAATAGAAATTCCTGTGTTAAATGGGTTGATATTGTGTTTCCAGGAGTACTGACTATGTTCTTTTAATTGGCTTTCTATAGGTTCGACTCTTTGACAGTGTGCATTACCTAAAGGCATTTGGAGTGGGAGATGTGTGGGTTGCTGTCGGCTGGAGCAGTGATGTCGTCCCGGCTGCCAAGCGAATGTCAAATGTTGCAGTAATCGTTCCCAAATCTGGAGCTAGTTTGTGGGCAGATCTATGGGTATGTCACCAATCCTATACCATGATGTTCATGTCCCAATTGATGTTATTTTCTGTTTAAGATAAGATATACCATGATGAACAAACATCCAGCAGTAGCACATTGAATCACATTGTTCCTCATGTAGCATGGTGTTGTTCAAACTGCCCCATGATTTTCTATGGTAATCAGTATGATTGGAAGATCATAACCATCTTCCCTGTCTGTCTTGGATTGGTTGGAGTACAGGCATCATATACTTCCCTAAACATAAATGATAATCTATTCCGGTAGTATTTTCACTTGTCATATTATGTCCTAGGTTTGGCCCTTCGATTGGGCATCCTGAACCCCTGTATGTGCGCAGTCTATTCATGGTATCAACAGTTGATACAACACTGCCCTTAGGTCCTAAAAGACATTGTTATTATACTTGTCTTCAATTCCTGTGGCTGTGAGTGCTACTTTTAGGCTGCGTTTGGACCGGTTTATATAAGCTTATAGCTTATAGCTTAATAAAGCACTTTTTAAAATTGAAAATGTGTTTGGTAACACCTAATGAGTAAGTGCTTACCCATAAGAAGTAAAGGAAGGCTACCCCTAAGGAGAAGCTGCTGAGAGTAGCTTCTCTTATCACTTATGCGGGAAGCTGTTATTTCTAAACTTTAATAATATTTTTATAATACCTATTTTACCCCTAAACTTTCATAACCACTTAAATAAATGTTACTTATATGCTTAAATAATATTTTCATAATACCTATTTTGCCCCTAAACTTTCACAAGCACTTAAATAAATGTATTTATTTACCAAATGCTATTTTCTTCAAGTAAGCAGTTTATTGTTGCTGTGGATAAGTTCTCCCATTGAGCAACTTATCCAATGAGTGCTTATCCAAAAGCATAAGCCGGGGCAAACGCAGCCTTGGGGTCTTGCATGAATCTTCTCATGCCTCAATCACAATTTTCAGTTTCTTCTATAGTGTATCTCGATTGATTAACAAAAACAATTAAGGAAAATTTGGTATATTACTGATTTCAGTTAGGATTATGACATGCCTATTATGATAAAATATATATGCATCAGATCCTTTTGAAGCAGTTACTCTAATATCATGTTTAATATTATTTGCAGGCAATTCCCGCCGTCTCTAAATTTAATACAAATCGAATTGGTGGGCGAATCAGAGGTCCATCTCCATTTATCAATCAGTGGATAGAATTTTGTTTGCAACCGGCAAGAGATACGCCTTTCAAGCAACAAGTTATTCCAGGAGCATCTCCATCTTCCTTGAAAGAAGACATCATCATCCCAGTTGAAAGGTCTACAGAGTTCAACAAGGGCAACAAGCCAAAGCTCGAAACGAACCTCATCGGAGGAGTACCTCCACCTGAGATATTAGCAAAATGTGAGTTTCTTGAGCCACTTTCAGAGGCTGCATCGAGGGATTACCAATGGCTGATTACTAGAATGCAGAAACCTAGTCATGGTCTGTTCAGCAAGATACAGCATTGCATCTCATTGCTTGTTCTTCGGCCGAAGTAATCTCATTTGCATCTCAGATTTGGTTTAATCGTCAAGAAAATGGTGGAAATAGTTATCTGGTGCATATATCAAGTTCTAGTCCTAAAGAAATTTGTTATGTGGCATAAAGAACTCGCTTAAAACTTCTGTGTATCCTTATGTAAAACTCAAGAAACATGATCTGCTGTGGTCCACGCGGTTTAGGTACAGCAACTGGTGCTTCTCTCTACAGTCCTCATGCTACACAGCATCCTACCTTTGTGGACACTGCCTTTGCTAGAACCTTCCTCGATCAATCCGAGTCTACTCCCTCTGATGGAAAGACATATCAAGACCTCTCTCCACTCTCTTGACACATTCTAGAACTTCGTATTAAGTCTGGAACCCAAACAATACAACTTTCGATCGAATCGCAGGTCGAAGATATTTCTCGAACTTAGCTGCTTTCTCACTCTCGTCTCTGCAATCATGTGCGGTGCAAATCCTCGTATGTCGAGCAGTCTATGTTTAATTGTGCCGTCCCAACGACGACAATATATTTCCTACCAACTAGGATGACAAGTGGACCAATAACTGTTCAGTCTTTGCCACGTCATTTTCACCATCTACAATAACTTTAGGAAGGATATTCCTTTCCAAAGATGCAAGATTTTGACATATTAGTTAAGCTTGAAAGCATGGATGATTGCACACTTAAAACCAGATAATCAGCAGCATACAGTACCTTGAATCACATTCTCCCAATTCCAATGACTCACCAGTTATCGCCATAGTTTTAAATTTCGCCAAAATTTTGGTTTTGGATGGGTCAGGCGAAAACTAAAATGAAGTAATTTCGGACTGAAGTTTTTTGCAAAATTTTTGAACAAAATTGTCAAAATTTTAACAAAATATTTCCACTTTGGTAAAAAAAAAAGTCAGCTGAATTTTGACTTTATCTGCAAAAATTTCGGCTGAAATGTGCAAAATTTCGGCTCAAATAATTCTGAAATCTAACTAAAAGTTAAAACAAAAAAAAAGCAAAAACCCTCACTTAAAACTCTATAAATAGGTTCAAATTCTTATTCTTCACCACTCTTCTTCTATCCAAAGCTCCCAAAAAACTTTGGCCTTATCTTAAGGAAGAGCGTCAGAAACTTAGACAATTTTACTCTATAATTATTTATGGCTCTTTAATAACTATAAATTTGTCTCTTTTTTTGTTGTTTTTTCTGTAGAGATTACACAATCTTTGGGAGTACTATTAGGGAGGAGTTAATATTTAATACATTATTTTATTAATTAATATATTTAATAGATATTATTAATATTTTTTTTTCTTTTGCTTATAGAGGTACACAAATGAATTTTGTACCCGCATAAATTGAAGGAAATCAAGAAATAAAGTTTAAAATTTCAATTTAAACTTGTATACAGTGTATTTGTTTAGATGTTATAATTTGAATACAATATATTTTGGGTACTTATATACTTTTTGGATGTTGTAACATAAATGTTGTATTCATTGTAAACTTTTGTATTTTTTCATATTATTATTCAAAATATTATTTGTTGCTTGTTTTTAAATTTGTATGTTCATAAATAATATTATTTTAGTGAAAATATCCATTTCTATTGATTAATTTTATTATTTATATTTTAGAAATTAGAAGTTACTACGTATTACTTATTTAAAAAAAATAAAGAAAAATATAAAGATTGGTTGAAATTAAGTCTATATTAAAATACTTTAAATAATAAAAAAAACTGAAGTTATTTCAATGAAATATCCGAAATTTTAGAGCTAAATTTCGTTCAATTATTTTAATCATAAAATTGTTTTCAACCAAAATTTCGCCAAAATATCCGAAATTTCTTTTTCATTTGAGCTTCCGTAATCTATGAAATTTCCGAAATTAAAAACTATAGTTAGCAACTTCATCAACAGAAAAAAAAAAAAAAAAAGAACTGCCCATTATTTTATCCTATCCATCACTACCATACCCTTATGTACCAACAATAGAAATAATATTATAAAAATAAAAATTATAATAAATAAAAAAAATTAGGTAAAACCCAGAAGACAAAATCCAATTTCATTGATGGGTTCAGTTGTTTGTTTATATATAAGAACCCCAAGGAGATCTGCTGTTACAGTGAGTTAAAAAATGGAGTGATCATTGGTTCCTGACAAAGCCTGCACACTCCATTATTTGCAGTTGGAGCTTCAAACAGCTGACCCCATTCGGCTCACCTATTCCTTGATCCGAAGAACTCTCTGCTTTCTTTGAAAGCTACGAGAAATCTGACACAGTCTTCTTTTAATTTCAACCATTAATGATGCAGCCATTTTAGTTCATAGTTCATACATGCATGCATAAAAAAACCAATAAATTTTCTGATTTTTTTTTTCTTTTTTGGTAAGCAGATTTTATCATTTTATATTAAACTACTACTTAGTACCTTAACTGTTATTTTTATAGTGATTTTTCATATTGAGGATTATTTAATTTAATAAAAACATAATATTTCAGTTTTTTTTTTTTTTGGGGGGGGGGGGCATGGTTGCTATTTCCAGGAGCTAGTTTGCTAGGGACAGAATTCTTAAATTGATATTCAATCAAATGTCAATGTTGCCCGCTATTCTTAATTTTAATCAACTAATGTCTCGTTTCGCTGTCATTTTGTGCATGCATTCTATGACTTGGAATGAGTTTTAGTCGGTGGAATGAGTTCTCACGGATAAATAGCTGTTTGGTTCGCAAAAGTAGAATGAATTATTCTAAAATGAGAATGAGAAAATACCCTTAAGCACGGAATCACCTCTAACCATAATTTTAAATTCTAAGAACGAGTTTTGAGTTTTTGCAATGAAAAACTTGTAAATAAAATGAACATTGGCAAACTTGTAAATACATTATTTTTATTATAGATTATTTTAGAGTGTTATTATCACATTTAAAAAGGATATAAGTGTAAAAAGTTATGTGTGGTCATGGGATTATACTAAAATAATTATAATTAAAGGAAAAAAAAAATATTATTTAGAATTCATTTTAGTACATGTTAACCATACATCTATATTGGGTTGGAACTCATTTTATTACATGCTAACCAAACGTGACCAAGAAGCCTTCAAAATTATTCCAGAATAAATTTAGGGAACTCATTCTAAGAATAAGCTTTGACCAAGAAGGAAGCTTTGGAGTTGAAGGGTAGGACGGGAAACATGTTCTTCCTTTCACCTTTCCAAATTTTTTTCTCCCAAATTCCTGTCATTTTTATCAAAAAATAAAAAGCTCTTTTTTCTGCAATCAAAGGAGTTTGACTGAATCATTTTCCATATGAATTACACTTTCGGGTATCCGAACACATATTATACAAGAAAACCGTTTTTCTTTATTTTTCCCACAAAATCCGTCTAGCCAAACAGTGCCTAAAGATCCATGTTTTGCATAGTAGGATTCATAGAAATATCTGAATAAAGTATGGATTAGGATTTGGCATATTGGTTGTGGTAAATGTGGCAATATCTAACCCGATCCATTACCCCGCATATCCTTCTTGTAAATCTGACCCAATTGTAACCCGGCTGACCCAAGCGGGTTTATTGCCACGTATTGGTTACAGGATTGAAGACACCTAATCGGATTCATACCATGTGTGGATCTGGTAATGGGTCGTTTTAGGATCTGTAAATGGATCTAAAATGAAACCGAGTATTATTAATTTGTAAAGTAAGTTAATTTACTATTTCTATTTTCCAATTATTTGGAATAAATTCAAAGTTATGTTTCCAGTTTTTCTCACCAAGTAACAAAATCTAGGTTTTGAAACTGAAATTGAATTTGGATCCGACCCGTTTGATTTTCTTTCATATTCCTGGGAATGGCAATGGGACGGGTTAGGGGCAAATTTGACAAACCCTAACCCGTCCGTAAAGGAGTCCCTCTAATACCAAACTTGCTCCTAACCCTATCAGGGCGGTAGTAGGCGGGTTCGACCTGGTTACAAGGTTTTTAAAATTAAATACTTTTTAAAAGTTAAATCCTTAATTTTTAAAGATATTAACTTATAAAATATATATTTAAAACATAGGTAAATAACAACAGGTGGATTCAACCAAACCCTAACTCTACTCATGGGTTACCAAATCCTAACCATTAGAGACGGCGCAAAGCGGATTATCCGTTTAACCCAACCCATTGCCATCCCTGTGTATTCCCTTAATAGCAATAATCCGGTGGCACCTTCTTCCGCTTGGATGGATCAAAGTCAATTTTGACGGTGCATTTAGCTCGAATTTGAATTATGCATCGGCCGGTTGTCTTATCCGAGATAACAATGACAAGTTTCTTTGAGGAGGGTCTTTCAGGCTTGGCACGTGTACCATATCAAAAGCTGAAGAACGGAAAATGCCCTATTGATCAAGATCAAATCATATCCTATACTATGAGTCTAGTTCATTCAAGGAGTAATGAAGTAAAAGTCCAACACAACTGGCATGAAAGCAACGAAGCGGCAGATCATTTAGCGCACAAAGCATTGTCAAACGACATATTCTACAAGACTTGCGAATCTGCTCCAAAATCTATCCAGAGTATTGTTCGAGAGGACTTTAGAGCATGGTTTCAAAGATCGGGCGATACTGATCCGGATCGGTCAGTTCGGACCGGAACTAGACTACTCCGGTCCGTTTCTAACTCTCGATACAAAGACTTCTATCTTAAGGTTATGGATCGGCGGAAGTGACCAGTCTCGCCTATCCGTGATCGGTTTCGACAGTCCAACGACCGATTCCGATATTTAAAACCTTGCTTTAGAGAACGATCTACTGCTCGCAAAATCAGGGTTTGAGCAGTCTCGTCACTTGATCCAAAAACAACAAAAGGTGATTTAATGGTTGTTTATGTTCATGAGAATGAGAAGATCATGGGAACATGGAATAAGTCAAGTAAACGCTTTTCAAACCCTAATCAAAGACCTAAACAGTTTCTCTGTCCTCACCCAACGCTGAGAACTTCACATGAACCATTGCTACAATCATCCAACACTTAAAATAATTTTTAAATATTGAAATTAAAATAATAATAATAATAATAATAATAAAACCCATATTTAATAACCCTTGGATCATATTGTACGAATGTCTTGATCTCTTGTATTGATCTTTGACCAAATAATGAGTTCCCATTTAAATTGTTTAATTCAAATTGCTGACATGATTCACAATTTATTTTCTTAATTGTCAGAGGAAGCCATGATACTACCACCTACTAATAAAGCCATAAAGCTTGAAATTTTGTATTATTTCATAGGTAAATTTACTATATTTATAATTATTATTTATCTTAGTTATAATTTTGTTGTGACTTTAGGACATTTTTTTTACTAAGAATAAATAAATAAAATTAGGATGTGTGTATGTGTTTGTATTGGTCTGCTGTCAGCTATAGTTGGTTGATGAGACCAGATCATATTTGCCACATGAAAAAAATGATCTAACCAATCCAACCATACATTTGACGTAAGATCTTCAGATTATCCACTGACAATATTTTGACATATATATAAGCCTCATTCATATATGTGTATTTGGTTTTGTTACATGTATTCCATGATCATCCAATTTAAATATTTCCTAATTGCATACAAATAAAGAAGTTAGTTTTAAGTAAGCTCTTTATGTAGCATGAAAAATGTTTTTGGGATCGAAACTTGGTATGTGAAATAGGGTTGATTGGGAGTACACATCGAGAAGATGGATTCTCCAGATAAGCTTTCATGTGTGAGTTTGCAGCGGTTCACCGGAAAATTGTGACTCCATGTGTGTATGTGTGTGTGTGTATATATATATATTGGGATTTTGGTGAACGATATCCATGTATACCAAAGATGTTCGCGTGCTTTTCCACGTGTTTCAGGGTCAAGGTAGGTAGATCCGATTCGAGTCTAAATCGCTATGATACGGTCGTTCTCGAGACGTTGGTTCTATTAGAAATAGAAGAGTGAGTCGAGAAGGCATGGAGATAGGCTATGACTATAATCTGATGAAGAGATATACTCAAGTCCGGACCGATACCGCCTCAAGAGTTTTCTTCTAAGTCCTCTCAACTACTCTCTCTCTCTACCTATAAGTGTGGAGTGTAGCGATAACTGACCAGTCTTCTCATATATATTTATATACCAAGTATGCTAGAGAATCTTTGCAAAGATCTCTTAAGTTTGGAGCTAATTATGGAGTGCAGCGAGAAATGATCAGTTTTCTCACTCTAACTTGTTCTCCCCCTTTGACCTAAGCCCTCCCAGGCTTTATATAAGCCAAGGGAATCTCTAGGACTTGTCACCATCGTTCTCTTTTGTAACCTCAACCTATTAACTCACCTCATTAACATGGTAGCACCCACATTAATACATAACGGTTAAGTTAATGTGTACTATAATAGTCAATTAATGCTCTCTCATTAATGATAATTTATTTAATTATGACAACTCAAGAGACTATATCTTATCATGATTGCTCGACTTCATCAAACCGTTGGTTGATGTGCCGAGGTTCGACTTAGCCATCAATGATACCCGCGCTCCTGTCCATCACACCTTAAGGACACCTGAAAATCCCCAGACGGGCTCTCATCCAAGACGGAGTTCTCCTCTCCGACAAACTCTTGCAAATCACATATATATAATTAGTAAGTGTACTTAACCAATTATTCATAAGTTTGATTGTGCCGTGTCGAACACGATTCTCAGTTTGACCATCACATTCTATGTCAGGAATTCATTCATACAAATATTGGACAATCCAGGACCTCCAAGAGTACTAGGAAGTCAAAAGTGATTCCTGGTAAACATGGATTACCAGGACAACACCATGTCAGGGTGGTCGGGGACCCCAGCATACCAGGGCGACTTGGCCATTCGACCTGGGCGCCCACCCATGAGGGGGACCCGACATGCCCGGGCACCTAGGCCATTTGGCCTAGGCACCTACCAATTCCAAGGCGGCTGGGTCCTCGACATCTGCATGTCGGGGACCTTGGCATTTGTTGGACCAAGGCTTCGGCATTTTCTAGGGTGGGACTTCGACATTTGCCGGGATTTGCTCTTCCTCTTATTTTAACATTTTTGGGAAAAGTGACTGCCCCGGTTCCTCTCATGGCATTTGTCGACGAATTCAGAACAACAAATGGGCTCGTCAATGTCTCAATTCGTTTGTCGGGATGCCCGGTGAACCTGGTTTGACCAAATTAACAAAAGTTATTAATGTCTCAAATCCCAATTTTATGCCAACTCGACAGTCCAATAGATAATAACGTAGCTCGGAACCCATCATCTCACCTCATTATACTGACATGACATTTTTGACAAAAATAATTATCAACAAATATATATAAAACACCCATGAGAAGTAAAATTATGAATAAATATTAATTAAATTAGCAACTCACCTCATCAAGAATTATTTCTCTCCAACTGCCAATAATTATGCAATTCTTTTTACCAAAATAAAAAAAAATTATGCAAATTATCCACTAAACCATGTTTGAAACTCTAAAGAGTACTCATTGACATGCATATGATATTATCGTGGCTCCCTCAATGTGGTTCAGTACCTATTACCCTGTACTTGCAACTAAGCATCTCCCCTCAATCATCATATAATGATAAATCCTTGGTCAAACCCTAATTATAATAATCTTCCATTACTTAAATATATATAAAGATTATATATCAATCTAAGGGCATTTGAGTAATTTCAGTATGCCAAAAAAAATGTGCTTGTACTTTTATAATCTTATGATATAATTGGCATATCACATGGAGTTCTATTGATTGCCATCTTCCATTATCTTCCAAAGCACCCAAAACCCAATAAACAAAAACAGAAAACTAAAATAGAAAGAGATTAAAAATCACAAAACAATTAATAACATTATATAGACATCAAGATACAGAAACCAAGGCATAGCTGAGAATTAAATTATGTAAGAGAGAAGCAGATCCCTTCTGGGTTTTGACTGTTGAGACAGTTGCATTATAACCCAATTCAATAAATAAGCCGACAAGAGATGATCACTTAAGCTTAGAAACAAAGTAGAAAAATAAAATAAATCAGAGAAGAAAAGTAAAAGATTGCAGAAACCCAAGAGAGATTTTCTTCTCATGATCTTAGTCCCTATTCAATTGTGATTTAAATACATCAAATCCATACTTAAAGTAGTTTAAGAGAGAGAGAGAGATTAAAGAAATAAATTTTCACCAAGAAAAAAGAGATTGAGAAATAACTGAAGAAAGTAAAAGATTGTAGAAACCCAAGAGAGATCAACTTCTCATGATCTTAGTCCTATTCAATTGTTATTTAAATACATCCAATTGAGTTTGAGAGAGAGAGAGAGAGAGAAAGATATTATTCTACCAAAAACAGAGAGAGAGAG
>JAUPMG010054913.1:0-13751 GCA_031762675.1 Pachysandra terminalis | reverse complement strand
GGTCTAACATATAATTTAATTTCATGTAGTTATCGCTCGAAACTAATTGGCACGGCACCGGCGATTAGGTCTCGAATACGGCATCAATGTCTATCACCAGTGAGTCAGCAGTTTCTATGATATATATACTTTTAAATTTCGAAAGCTAGGAAGTATAACATAAAGCTACCGATAATTTCTTCAATTAGTTTCCTAATTGGTAGACTAATCCCTAAGCAAACTCGCCTAATTTTCCAAGAAACTCGGGTGAATTACCGAGTTATATATGGGACTCAGTTCCTAGGGGTGTCTAGTACCGGAAATCTCGGCAATCTGGGTAGTTCAGTCCAGTTTTCTGAGTCACCAAGGGTGTATATTGTATGTATGTTTGCCTTGGTGCCTTGTGTTATCCTACGGATGTGTTGTTCCCGTGCGGAGTCTGCACGTGCGGGAGGTGTTGAATCATTTGATATACATTGTTGTTCCTTTCTCTAACAGCTTTAGCTTTTAGAGTAACTGATGTTTAACATGCTTGACTGCTAATTAATTTTAAAGTCATGTATTCATGTCTAAGCAGGTTATTGTAATATGAGTAAGGAACTTTTACAGAATCAAGGAAGAGTGTTCCTTTATTAAAGAAATTAAATGTGAAGTAAATTGAGCAATAAGCCCAAAAAGGATCTCAAAGTTGGCCAAATCAGGTCAGACTTGAGGCATAACAGAAGTTTTTGTTTGGCCAAAAGAGCTAAGTTGTGAAAGAATATTGAGAGGTTTTTTCTTGTTCCGACAGTTCTAGCTACTTTAATTAATCTGTATATCTTCTCCCATGCATCTTTGC
Source organism: Pachysandra terminalis (assembly GCA_031762675.1). NCBI lineage: Eukaryota > Viridiplantae > Streptophyta > Magnoliopsida > Buxales > Buxaceae > Pachysandra > Pachysandra terminalis. Next base: position 12,934 of record JAUPMG010054913.1, on the reverse strand, counting down.
AAAGATATATTAATCCACTTCTCAACTAGGAGGATTTTAATGCGAACTCTTAAGTTAGGTTGAATGGTGTTTTTCTACATTATTGCACCCATGTGTTTAATGTGTTGTTATGCAGAGACTGATGCTACTAAGGCATTAGAGAAGTACTGATGATCCAGCAACCAACTCCGCCGGTTGGGCTCGGTGCTCATGAGCTTGCAGGATTTGTAGGGTGCGGAGCTTTCTAGCCAGAATTTTTTGGGGGATTAGGGGTATAATAGTAATTTGATTTGGTGTTATGTTTACCCTTAATGATAGAGTATTTATCATACTTTTCGTGATTGTTCTCTGTAATACTTTTTCTGATCTTTGGAGAATAGTAGAATCTGGAGTGCATCCGTAGACGTAGGTCACTATTTGCCAAACCACGTAAATCAGTATCTTGTATGTGCTTGATTTCCTCTTCATCTCGTTTATCTTTCTTTCTTAACATAATGATGCTTAGGTTGGCTTGTCTGGTTTGACCCCATGCAGTTTTTGCTATTTAATTAGCCATTTAACTTTTTAATTGGGCTTAAACCCCTTAAACTAACCCTTCTTTACTTTTTCTTTTAATAGGTAAAATGTCCCTTTTCAACCTTTGAATTTTGAATGCAAAAATAAGTATTTTTGGATTAAAAAACATGAGATTGACTCAACTTGGTCAAAGAATACAAAAGTAAGCAAAAACAAAGTTAGAATAGCCATCCCCAGAAGTGGAAACCAACCAGAATTTTCCCCTTTTCCAAACCCCAACATCTCTCGGAATTATTTCAATAAAGAATCAGTTCAACAAAAGTATAGCCGAATTTTTTGAGTTCATGTCTACTCTACTGTTTACCAATTAAACACAAAAGAACATAATTAAGGACTAGTTGCCCATCTTATAATTATATGGATATTTAACACTCAGATCATTTACATGGCCCACAAAACAAGTTAATCTCAACCGTCTAATCGATCATCTAGGTTCATATATGTAGGATGATGGGCCTTATTGAACCATTTGATATACATTGTTGTACCTTTCTCTAACGGCTAGAGCTTTTAGAGTAATTAGTGTTTAACATGGTATCAGAGCGGGAGGTCAAGTGATCAAATCCCGGGGGCCTATATGTGCCTTGTACGTGTTCTCCCACGGATGTGTTGTTCCCGCACGTGCAAGAGGGCATTGAACCATTGGATATACATTGTTGTACCTTTCTCTAACAACTTGAGCTTTTAGAGTAATTGGTGTTTAACAGGCTGATCAGCGGGTTAATAATTAATTATTAATTACAATAATTATCTTTCAAAACAAATTAACCACCACATTTGTTTGCTTTCTAAATGGAAACCCATTTTTATTTGAAGTGAATCTTTATACATTCGATACACGGAAGAAAAAAATGTACAAGTACAAACCAAACCCAAAAGAAGGAAAAAATTCCAAAAAAAAAAAAAGAAAGAAAGAAAAGGAATTGATCATGATGTTGTTAGCTTTGTTTAAGACCTGCAATCTGTTTTGATATATTTTCCTGAATTCCGCAAGGCTTATGATCATAAGAAGAATCTCCAAAGTAATTTGTTTGTCAATGGCATGCTTCATTTCTGATTGGTAGCGACACTGAAAGGGGCCATGAGCCGCGGGTATGCTCTAGCACGAGCGAAAGCGTTCCCGGCGAAGTTCATTTCCTTGATCGAAGGGCAAACGGATCCGCCGCCGTTTCCGGGGATGTGTGTACAGCCAGAAGATCCAGAAGGAGGAATATCACCCTTTTGAAGAGATTGGAATATTGCAAGTGATCCTCTCTTCATCCACTCTTCTTCTTCTCCATCCAAGAACCTATTAGGTCTAGCTTTGCATGGTAATGAGAAGAAGCTTAAAAGAAAGAAAACAAATATAGAAGCTAAAACTATATTCAGAAACCTCATGTTAGGCAAATGAGATAAAGATGAAATTATGAAGTTTATGTGAAGGGAAGCAAGTATTTATATGAAGCAAAATTAACCTAAATCTTGTTATGTTTGCTCAACAGTTTTGACTGTTGACTGGAGATTAAGTCATAAGCAAGAAACTAGAGTTTGAACTTGATTCCCATGGTTCTCATCTGTTACTTATATATATGTTTAGGTTTGAACTTTGAAGAGAGTAAAGAGAGACAATTAACTTGTTTTGTTTTTCTTCTTTTAATCATTTCTTTGTGGGTGAAGAGAGGGAAGTTTCAAGGGAATATGCAGAGTCTATTGGGCATTTGAATATTATTTGAAATTTGATCCAAGAGTTTGTGTTTGTCAAGTTTTGAATTGGAGAAGATGGGAGTCAATGTCGTCCCACCAGAAATTAAAAAATGCAAAGACCAATTCCATGTAGGGATTTCAATTGGTTCGGTTTAAATCAAAAACCAAAAGAACCAAATCGAAAAAGTCGGCTTGGTTCGGTTTGGAAAATGAAAAACCAAATTAATTTGATTCGGTTTTTGGTTTAGGCTTCGATTAAACCGAATCAAACTGAACCGAGCTAGACTAATATACATATATCTATATGTATGTGTGTATTTAGTGCATAAAATAACATTAATTTTATCAAACCAAACCTAAAAACTGGATCTATATATTTTGGTTTGGTTTTCGGTTTTGGTCACTATAGTTGGGTTCGATTTTTTGTTTTTTGTTTTAGTTCGATTCGATTTTCGGTTTAGTTCACTATATTTTGATTTGGTTTTAGTCTATTAAATTGAACCAAACCAACTGAATTACACCCGTAATTCTTTTTTTTTTTTTGGTTTGAAATTACACCCCTAATTCCATGTGAGAATCTCTCTCTCTCTCCATAGGCAAAAGACCAGGCTAAACCTTCTTTGGACCTGGTGGTTAAACGACCAGAGTAGGATCGAGACAGCAAGTTGCTCAAGTTCAGCCTTGCTATGAAAGAGTTAGCCCAAGTCCAGCCCATACACCACATATGGGTATGAGGTAAGTCACATAATCCGCCACTTTAAGGTGACGTTTTAAGTGCGGGAACGTCACCAATCCGTGGATTTGACTTTTCAAATCCGCGGATTGGAGTAAATGCATAAAAACGGAATACTTTATGATATTTTTGAAACTTAAAAATGGATAATTTAAGATATTTTTAAACATTTAGGGGTTAAAGTTTGAAAAAAATAGGTAAATGATAAAACGAGATAATTTATGATATTTTAAAAATATTTAGAGGTTAAAGTTTAAAAAAAGAATCAATAATTTTATTATTTTAGAGGTTTTTAGAAAAGTACAAAAACAAGTGTGTTGTATTTTGAAAAAATGTTAAATTAGGTTGATATATACGGCTATATCTTTTTACATGAAATACAGTTTATAGATATTTATATATATATATACAAATTATATGTGTATATATGGATGCTTTGTAGGCGCTCTGGACCTCAAGTTTGGCGCTCTCGCTCCCGCTCGGCGTTTTGGTGACTTAGGGTATGAGCTTGATATTATGAGTGCACGCCGGTAATCTATTGACCCATTGTATAAGTGACAAAAAGAAAAAAAATCTAAAACAATTTTTTTTACATATGAGTTGGGTGACGTGGGTCAATAGGGTTCCCCCATTCACCCGGACCACAAAGCCACCTGTATCTGATCCGCACTCTTGGCTCACCACGTTTAACTATTTTAGGGATAACAAAGCTGTCTAAATAATTAAGGTTTAGACCATTATATGTAGGACTGTCAACTAGCCGAGCTTGACCTTTATAACTAGGCTCCCGAGCCAAGCTTGAGCCCACAAAAAAGTTCATTAACTTAACGAGCTTGAACCGAATTTGGGTATACTCGGTTCGATTCGGATACAAGATATATACATCTATATTTATATATCTTATATTATATTATATATAATAATAATCATTAATTTTAATATTAATATAACCTTTTTTAACTAGTCGAGCCTTTTACGAGTCAAGTTTTTGCCAGCCAAGTCCGAACCCAAATTATTTTAACGAGTTTAAATCTTGTTCAAGGTTTACGAGTCCGAGCCAAGCTTGGTTCAAGCTGACTCGGTAGAACCTTAATTATAACTAATAAAAAATTTGGAAAAAAAATCTAAGAATTAATATTGAATTAAAAAAATAGAATATTAAATGAGAAAAAATATGGAAAAATCGGAAAATGTTATTTTTATCTTTGGTTTAATTAAAATTGTCTAAGTAATTCACTCTACTCATTTCTATGTATCAAAAGACATAAATGACCCTCAGAGGCTATTGCCATGCACGCCTGATCAGCGACTACCACTGGTGAGGCGTCCGACGCTGGAGAAAAGGGTAGTACGAAAAGAAAAAAAAGCTATCCAAAAAACCCAGACCAAAACCCTCTATTCTTCTGCTGCTTTTACTTCTTTGCACCGTCTCACTGTGCAAGTGTCGTTGTAATAAGGAGAAAAAGATAGAAAAAGGGTGAAAAACAGAGCATCTCTCTGGGAAGTTCCGAGGAGAAAGAAGTTCAGAGGAGTGAGATAGAGAGAAATGCAGCAGCACCTCATGCAGATGCAGCCCATGATGGCTGCTTATAATAACCCCAACAGCGTCACTACAGATCACATCCAACAGGTTTCCATTCATTCTCTGTCTCTCCATTTGCTTTCTTTAAGCATTTTTTCTTTCTTTCTCTTTCATCGTCTTTGCTCCTTTATCTGGGCTCGTTATGTCTAATCTTGCTCTCCATTACTTGTTTTTGTGTGGTATGCTTAGTGGGTATTTGTTGGTTTGATGTTTCCTTGCCTGTACACAAATGGGTTTTTATTTTGGGCTCCCTTCTCTTTGATTTTCTCTGTCTTTGTTTTGATGTCTCTGAATCTCTTTCATGTTCTTTATTTGCTTCATAAAGGGATATTTTGCTTGTTTTCCCTTTATTTTTTCAATTTTTTTTCCTATATACAGATATGTAAAAACTTGCTTTTCAGTTAATCCAGAGGGGAATCTTTTTAATTCTCATTGATTTAATATGTATTGTTTCTGTTGATCTGTTGGTCACTTCCTTTGACTGGTGCAATTTGCTCAAGCATTCAAGAAATGGGAAATGGGTACTGTGGAGTAAAGCTGAGGAAGAAGTGATTGAAGAACGTAAGACACTGACTATATCCCAAAAAACAAGTTGGGAAATTTTCCAAATTTATATTAGAAACATGGTGCAACTAATTGGGAGGATTGCATTGTTCAACCTCGAACTTTTTAGCATGATTTGGGAACGAATATAGATAACTCTGAAGGTTAATGGTGATCTGGAGCTGGTAATAATCAGGTATGGTTAAGCATGTGTAAAACATATTGGTTGCAAATATGATCCATGGGCTTGCCTTGTTCTGGTAGATTGGGTACAGTATGCAAAAGTATGACCTCAATCTACGGCTACCGATTATGCTAGAAATAGTGGCTCATATTTACTAGTCTCTAGATCCAAGGGGGAGGGACCTGAAGGAACTCATTGGTGATAGGTCGAACCATAGGTTGTGGGATGATGGCGGTACAGTAAGGGTATATTGGGGATTTTATCTATGTATCGGGTAGGAGTATAAGTTGAACCTGAGGGGTAACTCATTGGTGCTAGGTCGAACCATAGGTTGGGGGTGGAACCCACCACGGTATGTTAACAGTATATTGGGGATTTTCTCTATATATCACGTAGGAGTATAAGTTGTAACCCTAATTCATTATTTTACAGTGGAAAACTTCTTCTCTCCCATGGACGTAGGCTATGCCGAACCACGTATATCTATGTGCATATTCTTGATCTTCCATTTTCTGTTTTCATTATTATCGCTTGATAACGAACAACACATTCGCTATTTAGGAAGATCTGAAGGCCAAATGTATGCTAGTTAAATACAGTTGTGAGTTCGGTTACAATTTAAAAGTTTCGTAACCGGAGAATTGAATCATTTCACATGTTCAATGCTGAAATCCTGAATTTATTTTGAGTTCACGAAAGTGAAGTTTAGTGCTAAACCTGAACAAAATAAGAACTGAAGGATAATAGCTTAATGTGGATATACCATATGATCTGGCTTACTGCTGTTTAAGTATTTACTGGTTTACTGTCAGGAAGTGGTCTGAATTGGAAAAATACACCAAAATGCTTTTTTATCTAGACTAGACTTGAATTCGTCTAAGAACTAGCTATAACTTTTTAACGACATACATACCATGTCCAACAATACAAATTGGTTATCCTTATCGCTGTTGATTTAGTGGACACATTACAAATTACTATGACAACTTGGAAGTATCTTGTACTGTGTTCATGGCTTCAAGCACAAATATGCTTTCCACCATATATCTGAGGGTGAAGCCATGTTTTCTACTCTGCTAGTTTGACAGACTCTTGAAATTCTCTTATACCATGGCAATATGATGTTGATGCCATAAACTTTCCTTAAAAGAACACATAAGATCAAATAAAATTTTGGAGTTCATGCTCTGTCCATGCTCTATAAGGAAAATCAGTGGTTGGGAAGACTTTTGAGTAGCACTCCAGAACTTTGGGCTCAAATTTTTCTGCACATTCACCTTGATGCTTGATGCACAGGAGCCTCAACCAACCGATTCTTGATTGAGTTTGGAAGTAGTGCATTTCAATACAAGTGTTTTTTCAACAACCACTTAAGAGGAGTTGCATGAACAAAGATGTCCATGCGACTTCCACATCAGTCCACAACAATCATCTGTTTGAACTCCGAGAATTTGATCCCTAGTCTGAATCAGTAAAAAATAGTTCAAATCAGTTTAGCAATTCTAAATTAATTTAGCATGTTTAAGAGTCTAATTGTAGTTCTAATTAAAATCTAAACATTGTCTAATCTATGTTAGTTGTTTTGAATCCTAAGCCGCTGCCCTGAGTTCTGTAAGTGGGTTTTGTCAAGCCTATCCCTTTTTACTCTCTTTTAACACAAACTTTATGCTAAAATTGTTTTCGCGTAGTATATGAGAAATGATAAGGCATCAGTAGCCCACAACATCTTGATGTGGTCCATGATGCAAGCCATTTTTGAAGGTTTAATCTCCTTTTCCACCTAGCCATTGTACCCCCTTCCCCAATTGGCAATACTACTGAGCTCAACAACCTATTGGAGGTCCAGATCCATGGTAAGGGTATTTGGGAACCGTAGCGGAAGAGTTCCTCCGGTACACCGAGTCGGGAGCCGTAGGGGAAGGAAATTAAAATCAAGCTGAAGCTCTGTCTCTTCTTTTAGACTGAAACTAGCAAAAAGCTCTCATCCTAAATGAAGTGTTGGTGGAAGGTGACTCAAGAATAATAATCTTTGGGCTAACCAAGGAAGGACCATAGAGCTTGTTTCACGTGTTAAAGGAGATTTTATCCTGAAGGATTTAAACGAACCGGATCACGTACCTCAATGCACACGAACTCAGATCTGCAGCGGAAGATCTCTATCGAACCGGTTGTCATCCCACGTCAGTATGTGTGATTACTAGAACCACACACAATAGTATCCACACTCAATCGACCAGATCTCAAAGGAGGAAGAAAAGATGGAGGTCTTCTAATTATAGAAGACTCAACTCCACTCCTACTTTGATTCCACCTCCTAAACAATAGGAGGGGGTCTCCCACACTTAAAATAAGTATGTACGTCCTTGTCAGCCCATCTCACATGGGCCAACCGGAAGGGAGGGGGGTGTCTTCTAATTATAGAAGACTCAACTCCACTCCTACTTTGATTCCACCTCCTAAACAATAGGAGGTAGTCTCTCACACTTAAAATAAGTATGGACGTCGGGGTCGGCCCATCTCACATGGGACAACCAGATCAACCCATAACATATATCCAACAGATCCTTAGTCCTTTCAGTGAGCATCTAGTTACAAACTCCCTAGGTAGACATGGCCGATAGCTTTTGCCAAAAGGTGGGTTCAGCATAGTCATGATAATGGGGATAAATTACCTTTGTAGACCGGTAACCTATAGACTGTAGTACCTTGACTACCTTCTCTACATCCTTTCTCCAGCTTATGATTACATGCATCTTTGTTATTGTAGTGGAGTCTTCTCCAAAGTTGACTCTGTTTCAGGGTTCCTTGATTATGATCTGCCCCTTAAGTTGACTTCAATCCCTATCTTGTTGAAATTTATCGCTGCTTTAAGATCCAAGAAAGTCTAACCGATTACACTAAAATTGTTTCAGAAGACACACCCTATTCCAGCCAGACCTGCAAATCTTGGGATGTGTATCAAGATCAGGAAAGTGATTGGCAAATTGGAACAAATTCTTTTAAATACATATGCTAAACTAGTTGGCTTTATGTACTTGAGTAGAATCAGGAAGTGTGGAAGAGAATTAAAGTCAACCTTCATAAGCAAAGAATCAGCAGTCATGCTGTCTCTAATGGTTGATTGATTATTATGATGGCTGTGCTGGCTAAATTGGTAACTTAATAGACTTGGAGAAAAATATGTAGTAGGTGTTTATGGCTATGCCCATTTCATGTTTTTAAGCAGTTAGGCAATTCCGCTTATTTTTCCTTTTCACTTAATTAATGTCCCGTCAAGATGAAAACATTGACCAAACTGGCTATATAAATGGAATGCAAACCAAAAACATGCTATAATCTTTAACAGGTGGGTATTAAACTGATGAAGTGGAAGCCTAAATTTGGTATGGTAGATTTCTTTGTATTATTCTTTAAGTGTTGAAAAGTGTTTGGTATTCATGTTATCATCAATTTCTGAAGAACAGTTCGGCTGTTGTGATTTCATTGATACTTTTCGTGGAGGTTCATTTTTCATGAATGAAGTTGTTTACTGTTTCTGGAGACGTTGGATTCAGATGCAAAAACCATTGAATATCTGCTTGAAATCTTTTGGGAAATGCAGGAGGCAACCAGGTCAACATCTTTGATGTTGCCTGGAGATTTCTGTGCTGTATCATGTATAATCTCGTATGGGGAGAAAGGGTTGATGGGTGGGTTACTTTTTTGATGGCTTCCTTTTCTGATGTTTATCATAGAACTGGAATATTACTTCTTTCAAATATATTCTGCCGAAGAAAGAGTGATTCAAAATTTTCCTTTCATTTTTCTATTAACTTCTAGATTTTTATATTTTTCTCTTGAATTTTATTGTCGAATAGTTTCACTTTTGTAAAAAGCTCCACTTTGCATTCTATTAATATCATACTTAGCTCATGTATTCTTTTTCCGTGTTGGATTTATGCATGCAGTATCTGGACGAGAACAAATCATTGATTCTGAAGATTCTTGATAATCAGAATTCAGGGAAACTGAATGAATGTGCAGAGTAAGTTCCACTTTTTTTCTTTTTTCTTTTTTTTTTTTTTTTTAATTTTATGATCGTAGAGTGATCAAAGATTCAAAATAGCACTGGTTTGTTATCTAGTATGTTATTAGCTCCTTTGATCTTTCAGTTGTTATAAGATGGTCATGAACGAGGCAACAATTTTCCATCGTTTTGTCCTGGCATACAGAAATGAGGCAACAATTTTCCATCATTTTATCTTGTTTCTTCTTTACTGAAACACAATGGTGCCTAAAATTTTGTGTGATGGGTGTTTTTTGACTTTCTGTCTTCAGTTCCGCGGCCCATTTGATGTAGGAGGGCCCAAATTCATATGCACATGTAGAGAATCCTCTGGACAACAACCTAAAAATTTGATAGATTGGATCTCGTTGATTCACTGGTTGACTAGTGTTAAACTAATCACATAAAAACCTGCCCAAAAGCCTCAACCCAAAGGAATTGATCATCCAAAGATACAAGTAATGAAAATTGAGAAAACTCTCCAGATAGAAAGATGAAACCAAGCTTTAGTTCATTAATAAATTTTGAAGTTTATAGCAGCTCTTTGGGTTCATACAGACTCAATGATAATCAGATCTTAGTCTGTCTAGAAGTCCTTTAAATATATGCTAAACCTATCTAGAATCTATTAACGAATTAGGACTCCTTCAAATTAAACAAGGGTTATAAATGTTCCTAATCTGACACTAAAACATTCTATTGCTTACCACAAACAGGAAAAAAAAACATGATTCACTATAAGTAGTAAATTAAGAATTTGATTTACTATGTAAGGGTCTGTTTGGATCACAGGAATTTAGGGGTGGGAATTGGAATTGGTGGGTGGGAATTCAATTCTTGCGTTTGGATGACCAATTCCCATAGGAGTTGAAATTCATGTGGAAAAAAAAAGTCGCCCAATTCCCACAATTCATAAGAATTATATCACACAAATAAGTATTCCATTGGGGTGGGTTAAAAGGGTAACCCGCTACTAATGATTCCGGTTTGGTAACCCATTAATTGGGTTAGGGTCAGGTTTGGTTTGGCCCAAACCTAACCAGCCCAGTTGCCATTCAACTCTATGTTGATTATATATATTTCATATTTAATGTATACTTTATAGGCATATATGTCACAAACAAAAAGTATATGCCTAAAAAAGTTATATTTTACTTTAAAAAAACTGTATTTACTTGTACATCGTGGTACATTCGGGTCAACCCCGTCCTAATACCAACCTGACCGAGTTAGGACTTAGGGGTGGGTTTGGTATAGGGGAACGCCTATAGGGGTGGGTTAGGGTTTGTCAAAACCTGCCCCCTACTTGCCCCATTTGCCAGCCCTATTTGTAAGTCCATCACTTGAATTAAATAAATAGTAGTAAAGAAAAAAAAAACACTGCTTATGCAAATTCGATAAATTAGGCATATGAGTAACATGTCAATCAAACAACAGAATTTCAATTCATGTGAATTCGAATACATAAGATTTGCAATTCTTATGCATTGCTATTCTCACGTATCTTTGAATTCATGTGATCCAAACATATCCTAAGTAGTAAATTAAGAATTACTAAAATAATAAAAACCAAAGTTACAATAAATAGTAAAAAGAATTTCTCTGACCTAAATGTTTCGTTACTGACACCAAAATTATAATTAATAGAAAGACCAAAAGAAATCTATGAACCTAATTAGCATGGAAGTATCCTCTAAATATGCTATTTTCTTTCTCCTCTTTCAAGCCCACCACTTTTGAGAAGAGGTTCAATTGAATGTAGTGCTCTTGTTGACCATGGCTGCTTCACAACTTTTCAGTTTTTAGTATATAATGTGCTAGCCTGCATTAAGATGCTTTGTGTTTACCTTTTTGCATGGATTGATTTTGGGGCCTAGTTATTGCAAGTACTTTTGATTGGAAAATACTTTCTTTTTTTTTTTTTTGATTGAAAAGTACTTCATCTTGGGGGTTATTAGGATGTCATGTTTGCATAAAATTAGCTTTTATCGACAAGTAATCTTACGTTTTTGGTTTCTTGTTGCTGCCGCTTTATTGTAAGATGTGAACAAATGTTACTGGTAACCATGGGAAGTTTTTATTTTTTGGTGACATGGAACCCTCGACCCCACATAGTGGGGATAGGGTGAACTCCGGATGGATACATGACCCCACCCACAAGGACCATATATCAGGTAATCCCGGGGACTCGAACCTGGGACCTCCAGTTCCTAAGCTAGAGAGCCTGCCAATTGAGCTAACCCATGTGGGTTAACCATGGGAGTTTGAACTCCGATTCTCTGGTTTATGAAGGTTACTATCATTTCTGATCGGGTGTGCATTCATTGCTGATGAGCTAACCCATGTGGGTTAACCATGGGAGTTTGAACTCCGATTCTCTGGTTTATGAAGGTTACTATCATTTCTGATCGGGTGTGCATTCATTGCTGATGCTGTGCAATAACTAAATTGTTTTACCAAAATGAATGATCTGATAGTTGTATGTGGATGTTCTCACTGCTTCTTGGCTTACACTCGTAGGATCGATACAACTTGTAGATAATCTATCTTATAATACATGCATGCATAATTTCCAAAAAAGTAGGTTCAGGACTCCCTTCTTAGTTTACAGGCAACAAAAGGAATGTAGGCTCATACTACATCTATTTGTTCAGATTTACTTCATATTTTTTTTTTTTAGTGCATGCTCTCTTCGGAAGGTCCCATGATCATTTTATGAAGTTCACACTTCATGAGCCATTATTGCTGTATGAGTTTTTGTTTTATGATAAGTCATGAATATATATATATATATAAAATGAGGAAGAGAAATACAGCTACCACTGTTTAGAGAAAGGCTAAAACAGTGACTACAAGAACAAAGAAGAAAAGTGGACCAGGAGTCCGAGTACAAAACCAAAAACGCATACCTACAGAAACCAGAGTGCTAGTCGCCAAGCATGACAAGATCCATGTCCCCGGACACTAGTCTCCCAAGTTGCACCCCTCCTCGCTAGGTCTGTCGCTAGGGGATCACATTCCCTAGGTGCTGCAAGGAAAAAAATATTCCGACCTCTAGCCAAAGGCCCCACCTGCTGTATGAGTTTGTTTCCGTTCCATTTTTGACTTCTCAACTTGGAAAAAGATGAAGAAATAGATTCATTCCTGTATGGATTTTGCCTTAAAGTTCAGCAAATTAAATATGATTTTCGAGCCAATTGGCATTACCATTCAATGGGTTTTTTTTTTTTTTTTTTGCAAAAATTAAGAAGGCTTGTATAGTGCGACTTTCAGTAATTCTTTTCCATTATTTTCCAGGAACCAAGCAAGGCTCCAAAGGAACCTTATGTACCTGGCTGCAATTGCTGATTCTCAACCCCAGCCACCCACTTTACATGCTCAGGTTCAAAGTTGTTGTTTTTTCTTCTGTTTCTGTGCTTATATCTTGCCAGTTGGTGAGGTCTGATTGAGACCAAGAAATCCAAGTTCAAATCCATTGACCAACAAGGCTTGAGCCAAAAAAGCACATTAGCAAGCTATCTCCTCAAAAAGGGGAAAAATAAGCTTTTAGGTTTTTTTTTTTTTTTTTTTTTGTTTTGATGTGCAATGCATTATTGTACTACAGTTACC
>JAUPMG010054902.1:0-13752 GCA_031762675.1 Pachysandra terminalis | reverse complement strand
CTGAAAACACTAGGGAAGACATACAAAGGACTTGTACCCATGTCACCATAGACCATACCTAAAGTTTGGAATGCCATTGCTAGGGTGGGCCACATAGATAGATCCTGAGTTGTAAAAGGTGAAATTTAACTAAGGCGGTAGGAAACTTTTTCCAACATATTGTCAGCAGACTCAGCACAAAGACAAGATCATATATAAGAAGCAAGAACTCAATATTTGGATCTATAATGAGAAGACATTCCATATGCCTGATGTACTTAAGTTGGTCATTATTCAAACCTTCCACTTAATTTGCATTTAATATGACTGTCATTGGTCTGTAGCTTCTAAAGCTGTATCCTTACCAGAAAAGCATGTGTAAGAGTCAAATGCAGACACGAATGAGACAACTCAGACATATCCAACTTGCAAGAGTTGATTAAATGAATATCAAATATAAATGGTAAATTATTTAGGTAACAAGAAAAATGTTAAGATCATAGTTGATTATTGTTCAAGCCTAATCCCAAATAATACAAAGGAAAATAAAAAATATAAGCCTGTTTAAGTGAACATCAAGTATGGATATAAACAATTTATATAGCATTACAGGCATACTAAGCTAAATGAATATTGGAACCAAAAAAAAAAAAAAAAAGGCAAACTGGCTAGCTAAAAAGACAAGCATTTGAACCATATAAATTGTAAATAAATCATAATCATAGTTCAAGCATAATCCCAACTACTTGGAGTTGGCTTCTTGAATTTCCTTCCATCATTTCAGTTTATTTAGAACCAAACTATATTTAGTCCCTTTGTCGAGTCATAATCCTCAACCAATCATAGGAGACCATTCCCATTAGCATGTAGTTCTTAGCTGCAAATCACTGCCCCATCATACTTGAGTCTTGACTTTCCTGCATTTTATCACCTGTTGGAAGGCTACACCAAATTTTGTCTTTTGTACTTATTCTTAATGTTGTCACTATTAGGCCTTACCATCGTTTATGTTAACATCCCATCTCGACAAAGATTAGTTCATGAACCTCAGAACCTGATGTTACACTGTACCTAATATTTAGCTTCTTCTTCCCTTCTTACTCAAAACCATTTTGCTTCATCAAGTCTGTGATTCTTATAGTCGTCTCATAAAATTTCCCTTTGGCTATTTCACATTGGTCACACGGTACCCAAGAAAAAAATTCATCACTATTATACTCCTTTCTTAAACTAAAACATACGAGTAGCGATAAAGAGAAAGCCTCACCACTTTAAAACAACATACAACGAAGTACTTTGAGACCAACAAGCAATAAACATGCATTAAAAACCACAACCAGAGACTAATAATTTACTCAATGGTGTAGCCCACGTCCCCACCCTTAATGTTTCACATTGGTTATAAGTACCCCCAGACAATAAAATAAAATAAAATAAAGGGGGGGACGGCATTAGTATACTCCTTTAAAATAAAAACAAAAATAAGACAAAATTAAAGGAGTAAGGGATGAAGAGAAATTCTGACTCCTCAGAAAAAATGGATCAATGAAGTACTTTAAGTTAAGACCAAACCAAACAAGCAAAACATATGCATTAAAAATCCACAACCAAAGACTAACAATTTACTCAAACACTGTAGCCTCCCTCTTGGGAATTCCTTGAGAAGCACCAGGTGGTTTTTGAACTCTATAGCTCTTTTAGCTGTTGCTTTACTTTTCCTGGACTTCGTTTCAAAATCACAAGTTAAAAGTTATCCCATCAATTCTTATTATGGGTTTCATATACGGTGTCAACGAGCCAAGATAGCTCTCAAATTAGGCTCACGACCCAAGCCTGAGCCTAAGCCTAAAAAAACTCATTATCTTAACGAGCTTGAGCTTAGTTTGGGTAGGCTAGACTCGGTTTGTATATGATATTATCATCTATATTATATTACATAAAATAATAATAATCAACTATAATATTAATGTATTTGGACCAAGCTGAGCATTTTGGTGAGCTGAGCCTATTATGAGCCAAGCTTTTTGTGAGCCGATCTTTCTACGAGACGAGCCTAAGCACAAAATAATAAACAAGCTCAAGCCAAGCTTGAGTTCAAAGTATTTTAGCGAGCCTCAGCCATGCTCAAGGTTTATGAGCCCGAGCCAAGCTGGGCAAAGCTCAGCTCATTTACAGCTCTAGTTTCATCTTCAACTTGCAATGACAAGTTAAAGATTATCCTGTCCACGTATTACTGAATATTTCTTTTGGGGATTCCATGATGGTCTCCTGTTTTTGTTGTATTTGATCAGACCATGTGATATTATTTCAGGTTTCGAATCTTCGTCACCCTCAAAAAGAAAAGTATATATCTAGTTGGTATTCCAAAAAAAAACATGTTTCTTTATCACCTATAAATCTATAGCAAACATCCTCCATCTCTGCCCCCTTAAGTATAATCAATCCTAGAAAGTGAAACTAGTCAATTGGGTTCAAGGTGTGTGTACTCGCTAACTGAAAAGAGAAATGTAGTAAAAAGAGACATTGTCCTGAAAAGCAGGTCACTTTTTGTCGGCAAGCGTCGATCCATGTCCATTACAACATATAGATAGTACATATAGAAGAAACATGCTGATGGTGCATCATGCATGACTTTCTACAAAATGCCATTTTTTCTTTTTTATTATTTTTCACTTTTTGGCAATAAGCAAAGCAAAGTATATACACTGGGGCAAGAACCAAAAGATTTTCAGCGTGTATGTCGTTATGTCTAACACAGGTTAGTTCAACTGGCAGGCTCTCCAACTCAAGAATTGGAAGTCCCAGGTTCAAATCCACTATGTCAAAAACAAATTAGGATTACAACTTATACTCCTCTGTTGATCGGGATCAAGCAATAATAATAAACACAATAAAAACGAAGATCAAACAATGCACACAGATATAAGTGGTTCGGCAAAGCCTACATCCACACGGAAGAGAAAAAGTTTTCACTATGTCAATAACGAACTGGGTTACAACACATACTCTTATCCAATATATGGGGCAAAACCCCAATATACCCTTACCGTACCGCAGGGGCCTTCGCCTGCTGCACTCCCTAACCCCATGGTACTGACCCTCACAACGAGTTACCCTAGGACCCCTCCCCCTTGGATCTAGAGTCTATTAAATATGAGCCACCCACTATCTCTAACATCCTACCCGATATATAGGGCAAATCCTCAATATACCCTTACCATACCACGGAGCCCCCCGCCCATGGCAACCCCTTGGATCTAAAGACTAGTGAATATGAGCGACCCACTATCTCTAACATGCTCCTATAACATACTAAAACACAAGATTCGGTCAACCTTGTCAGAGACCAGCTCACAATTGCTAAGCAACAGTTTCAGGATTACAAGCAGAAGGATTAAAGTAGATGTTTCATGACAGTTTGAATTCAGTCTACAGCTTTGGAATCAAAATACTCAATTTCAAAAACTACCCCACGTTCTTGATGATTGAATCACATGACACACTGATGATACCAAAGAATACTAGACTAAAACTAAAGTAACAAAGATTCTACCTTTTTATGGTGGTCATGAGCACCAGATACTTCCATGGCTTCAACATCAAAGGAATCTACCCTCTTAGGTTTCTTCAAAAGTCTTCTTCTAATAGATCCACGCCTCCCCCTTTCATCCTCTTCGAGCAAAGACGAAGGTGGGGATTCCGAGTCCACTTCGCTTCCGTCGACCCATCTTGAATCCGAACGAATCAGACGAACACTCTCTTCAATCCCTCCTCTTTCTTCGTCCATGAATCCTCTTCTTCTTCTTCTTCTTCTTCTGTAGTTACAGCCACAATAAATCAAGAGACAGATCTTCTCACTCTTTCAGTTCCACATCTTCATCAATCCATTAAAATCAAGTGGCAGAAACGCGTCAATGTGGAAAAAGAATCACAGTAAAATTCATCTCCTGAATGCAGGAAGGATCAAACAGCTCTGATCTGTTCATCCCAGTAACAGAAACACAGATTGAGTGTGAAAAGCATCAATGGAACTTCGCACTATTTCTTCTTCTTCTTTTCCCTCTCTGTTTACAGCTTACAGTCTTCAGAGATAAAAGAAAGCTCTGATCATTATTTCAGCAAAAATCCATAAAAAAATTCCAATTTGCAGAGAAAACCCGAAAAAAACTACAATATTTCTCATCCTATCCTATGAAACTGTACGATTTTAAATTGAAGAGCGTCAGCAATTCGTTGGGACGAATGTAGGCCCCACACCACAAATTGTTAACGCAATCATCGAGGTATGGGACCCACGTCCAAGGCCAATCAGCTGTTTCCCTAGCATTTTAATAAATGTTTTTTTTCCATGGAAACGTGAAATCGTTCTCTTTATGAAAGGATATAGTATTCAACGAGATTCGAGAACACGAATCCCCTTGGAAGAAAAACGATGTCTAAGATTCTGACTTCAACACTTTTGACTTGTAAGTAGGCAGGAAATAGGACGGGTATGGAGCGGATCGTACTTGACCCGTATTGACATCCATTCTATCACAGTAGAGGTGACAATCAGACGGATTCGGGCCGGGTTGATGTGAGATATTGATGGCTTCACAGTTGGCACTCAATTTAAACCTGTCCATTTAGCAAACGGGTTCAGACAATCAAATCCGCACCCAACCCGCTTTAACCCAATTAATTTTATTAATTTTGATTGTGTATTCTTAAATACCTCCTCTTATGTCTTGTATTAAACCTACTTACAAGTTACAATGATATTGTTATTTAATAATTATTATTTAGAAAATGAGAGTGTCACTCACGGGAACATGTTCAAACGGTTTCATCTTTGATAAAAGTCTTCTTAAAGGATAAAAAAATTTATCTAAATCAAAAATCAGATAAATTTTTTTTTATAATAATATAAAATAAATAATAACTAAAATCTAAAGTATAATAATCGTAGGATTTTTTGGATTCATTTTTTTCGTTTAGGGTTTAGCATTTTTTATAGTTTTACTTTTCTTTTTCTTTTTTTGGGCGGGGGTTATGATTTTAAAATTATAAGTTTTAATCTTAGAAATCAAGTTTTATGTAAATTTTTATATTTTAATTTTAAAAAAAAATTATTATTTCTAAAGGTTTTTGTTTTTGAATTTCACTAAAACTCTAAAGGTTGTCGGTTTAAATAATCCACTTGTCATAACTTTATCAAGCGGGGGACCTATATATGTCCCCGCGAGGACTCTTATCATTTTTATAATCTTATTTAATCTCATATAATCAGTAATAATAGAATATAACTTATAATATTCTGCTTTAGTTTTCTAATGCTCATATATATATATATATATTATTTTATTTTATTATTTTATTTGTTTCAAAGATTTTATTGAAACTTTTATTAGTTTTTATATATCGAAGTGTTATTTTCTTTCAATGTTTAAATAGCTTTTTTCTTTTATTTTTTTTTATCCATTGTTACTATGATTCAAAGTCTACCAACTGTCTACACTTAAGGACTGTAGAATAATCTTAGATAAGTAAAAACTAAAATCAAAATAGAAAAAAGCTTTTAATAAATATATGAAAAAAATGGGCTTTAATTGATATTCAATCTTTTATTTTTTATTCTATTGTTAAATTTAAAAATTAAAATCTTTAATAATGCATTATGTTTTCATAAAAAATTAAATATTGATAGTATTAGAGTTTCTTATAGCAATGAATATAAATAAGTGTTTAGACTAATACTATAATATTTTCTTAAATTTAATTGATAATTAACTGATAGTTTCACTTATATGTTCACATTTTATTTTCTTTTTAAATATTTAACGTATTAAACTTGAAGAATTTAATCAAATTATTTTTTACAATTTCGTTTTATTGATCAGTTTTTTTTACTTCGTATGTTTGAATGAGTTTATAAAAACAAAATTATGTTTGAATGAATAACGTATTAAACTTGATATTTTACCATCTCATTATTTTTTTTGTTGTATCACGTTTTGCTAACAATGAATCAAACAAGCTAACTCAAACTAAACCCGTTTTATTTTGCGGGTTGAAAATACTCAACCTGAACTCGGTTTACGGGTTGAAAACTTGAACCCATACCCATTAAAACTTGAGCGGCTTGATGGTTGAGTTAGAATTCACCAGCACTAGGGTTGAGTTTCACTTGCACGTTTTCAATTAGGCGTGGATGCTTAGGGATTTTTAAGAATTGAAACGTGTACACTTGTACATCGTTGAGTAGGAGAAAGAGACATTTTCAACTTTCCAGTGAAGGACAAACTATTAAATGCATGCCTCCTTCTTATGCAAGAGGTTTTAATATCAATATTATTTATTTTCGAGGTAAGGTCTATACTGATGCCATTGTCATTAATCATTAATGTCATCCAAAGTCTTGTATGGTATTGTTTCCTTTAGATGTGTTATGATATTTTAATAAAATCCCTAATATTATAGTAGTTAGGTAACGCTTGGCATTTGTTTCTTATTATGAATGTTATGTGTATATCATATCATATCATACTACTTATAAAAGTCGAAGGATTTTTATAAGTTATTACGTTATTAAACTTTTTTTAATAAAATTTACTATTTTATCCTTTATAATTATAATTTTTCTAAGATTTATTAGCAATTATTTGAGTAATATAGTTTTAAATAATGGTTTTATTGTCTTTTACTTAAAAGTTTTAGTAAAGAAAAAGATTTAATTTTTTAAATACCATTTTCTTGACGAAACTATCCCTAAATATTTATATTATTACTACAAAATTATAACTAGGCTCCTTTTAAGGAGGAAAGGCTATTTTAGGTACTAAATTTTATATGCGTATTTCCATGGGACCTACTAATTACTTACGTATTCTCTTGAAAGGTTAATTGGTCCTTTAATTCATTGGTTATTAATATTAGGGGTGAGAATGGAAACGGTTTACTAATTTGTTCTTCTCCTACTAATTACTAGGTATTCTCTTCAATGCTTAATCAATCATTTAATTAATTGATAATTAATATTAAAGGTGAGAATGGAACCGTTGTTGACTTACCTGCTTTGTTCTTCTCCTTGGTGAGCACATCCTTCCAGGTGTCTTCTTTATAAGTGGAATATCAAATGAGTAGTAGAAGCAAAAGAAGAAAAAGAAGGTTTTGTTTGTATTTGTCTTAAGGTTAGCCAAGACGGGTCCACCGCTGTGGATGCTTGGGTTGGGTGGATCAGTTGCGAGTCGACATGAACCGGTTGCTTGCCTTACTCTTCCATCAGGGAGTCCTGGATGAGCCGTTCTTGCAGCTCCAATAACTTCAAGATGAGACCTCTCCCAACTTTGTTTTTGAGGTCGTTAACATCTCATTCCACGAGTCTAAGAAGCTTTTAAGGAAGCTAAGAGGACTCCTATAATTCCCTTCATCTCTTTGCTCATCTTAACACTTAATTCAATGTTGTTTTCCCTGCTTTTGTGTTCTTATTTTTTTTTTTCTTGTTTTTGTTTGTTGGGTGATCTGGGGTTAGTTGATATGGATATGTCTATATATGGGACAATTCAGATAGAGAGTTGTCGGACTAGAATTAGTTCTCGGACTACACAATTTTTTTTTTTTTTTTTTGTGTTTTTTGATTCTAATTTTGTGTTCAAATCTTTTGATCAACCGCGTTTGATGTTCAGAGATGGCTTTTCTTTTCCTATTTTTTTTTTTTAAATCTTCAATGCGATGGTTATGAAACTCTGCTTCAAAGGAAAAAGGAAGAGCACAGTAGGTTCAAAGCGCTATCTTACTACGACGAATAGAGAGGTAATGTCCCACTTGAGATGGTTATATGTTTGTTGGTGGGAAAATTTGCTGTCTTTGCCTACTCATCTGGTAATATTATTTTATCATGAATGTTCATAACGGATACATGTTCATCCAATTATTTAAACCATGCTTTGCTTTTGTGATTTCATTTCCCCTGTTTAATTCAGACTCTAACTCAGACCCACCTTATCTTTTTGATGTAACTACAAGGTTTGTTGATGTTTACTATGTCTGATTATATTGGTCTGTTACATCATATTGGAATTTTGATTTTTTTTTCAATATATTTCTCTATGTTCTTTTTTCTTTGTGTGATTAGGTGTATTACTGCGATACGAAAATTGTACAATGTTCAGATTTACATGGGAGCCTTTAATAGAGGATGTTAGAACTTTAAAGAAAAGAAAGTAATCTATATTTTTCATATTTATTTATCATCATGACTCTAATGTTTTCTAATCTTTTTTTTTCTTTAAGGTAAAGTCCATATGAGAAAAAGGTAAGCTCAAAATCCTTTATGTTTTGAATTATTTGTTCTTAGCCATTTACATCTCAATTAAATTTTGATTCAAGTTGGGATATGATCTGTATGTTATTTTGCACGCTGCATTCCAGGTGTCATTGTTTCAAGATGTTTGAATTTATTATTATTATTATTTATTCAGCAAAGTCATGTAGGTTGTTAACTTGAACTATGCTAATTAACATGCTTAGTTACTCGGGTTTCAATAATTCAATTATCCTTATGGTGTTTTTTCTCTTTCGTTTTTCCTTATCTGCCACCCAATTTTGCTTGACTTGAGGCTATTCTTTTTCAAACATTGATGAAGTATACTGAGGTTTCCATCATTCTTGCACATTCCGAGATTATTGATCAATTTTTTATTTATTATGATCATGGAGCAAAGACTAATAGGAATTAAACATAGTTTTTATCTTCAAAATCTATTGAACTAGGTTTTTTCTATACTTATTTTTCAACCATCTTACAAAATGCATGTGCATTTTGATTCTTCTTTCTTATAATTCTAAGAGGCTAACCAGGCCGATCTAATATATTTTTAATCAAGTTGTGGCATGGAGATTGTGGGACCAAAGGAATACACCTGTTCCACTACATTACCTCCTTTCCAAATACAAGGTTTTAACCATGAGATGGCAAACTTTGCCATTTTTTAAACCTAAATGTGTTTTCATTGTCAATGTCTTTTCTTAATTAGGAGTTGGGACTCTTGGGTGCCAAGTTGCTATGAATGCTTATGGTAAGTATCGATAACCTATTGAAGAAATTATTTGTTACTAATTGTTCGATGATGAGTTGTTGTATTCATCTGCAGATAAACTCAACAGTGTCAGGTAGCTATGTCTAATCCACTTAGGCAGTGTCTTACATTTGATAATTGCTTCAATGCATGATGGTGATTTGAAAGCCATTGTAGTAGGTAAATTTTTTAAGCGAATATTTCTATCTACGCAAACTTACTTTGCCTGTACATATTACCATAGAGAGGCACACCGTGATAAGGATTTTATTTCTCAATCCTCTAGCATCTAGCCAAAATTTTTGTAGGAAGCAGAATGCATTGTGATGGCAAAATCAATGCCTGGCCATCATGTGTTAACTTGAGAATAGAACAATATGCTTGAAGAATGTGAACTTTTTCAAGATTCGATTGCTTCTCATGATGTAGTTTTCCTATTGACTGATACAAGAGAAAGTATGGCTTCCAATAGTTCTTTGTGCATACACTGACAAGACTTGCCTCTTTAAAATTTTTCATTGAATTTTTTTTTATCATAATTATTATTAGTATTGAGATTTTTATTATTTAAAAAGAGCAACCATTCACCATACAAATTTCCTTTCTTTGGTGACTGATAAATAATTTACAAAGCCGTGTTTAGGAGACGAAAAAAAATAAAAGCAATTCTTTGTTCGTATACTTTTTTAGAGATGTTTATCTTATACTTGGTATGCATAGACTAAAGCTACATGATGCGCTAATTTGAATATCCATTATACTGAATCTTGCATTACTTTGGAGGTTGGAGAAGATTTTGTATTTCAATCAGTGATAGTGATTCTTGTTTAGTCAGTTTCTAAATTGCTTATCAGTGCAGACAATATATCTTCCAATACAAATACCCCCAAGTCCAAGTTCAATCCTTCTTGATAGAACCTCACTTTTACATTCAATATCAACCTATGGACTCTCGTTGGCAACATTCTATAAAGGGCGAGGCTTGAACAACTGGGTAACCTATGTATATCTCTAAGATACTTCCTTTGTGCGAATCTCATTCGGTTAGACTATAAGAGGAAATGGTCCAATCTAACCCAATACATGTTCATGTTTAATGAAGAACAGTTATAAGAAGAACAATAACGTTATTTCTCTTTGCAGGTCTAATTCTATCATTTTGCCTGTTTTAAGTGGGAGATATATATATTCATAGTTTGAGGCTGTTTTCTTTTGGCCGACTTATTGCTTTCTTTTGGTTGACTTATTGCTTTTACATAACATTGCTTCTCCATTTTGCTTTTGTAGTACTAATTGAGCTTATTTTCTTTCCCACTTCAATTTGGATGCTTTTTGTCTCTATTAGTTGAATGTAGAGCATGTTTTGTTTTATCTCTCTATTGTGAAAAAAACTCCATACATCCATTAATATGTTCTTCCCTTTTACCACACAAAAAACAATATTTGAAAAATCAAACAGAAAATTGCAAACTGATTGGTGATAGTAGATGTGCTTGCTTCTTTTTTTTTTTCCAAGACCTTTGTTTGGGTAATTCAAAATTCACCAATTTGTTCATTTTCGCTTTTTTGATTGATTTTGACTTTTTTTTTGGGAAGTTTTTGATATTATTAATAAAATAATTCTAAAAAATGTAGATTTATCACGACAACGCACATGCATTATTACTTGTACATATTAAATATTAATTGATCTAAAAGGGAAAGGGATGGACTAAAAATGATGTGATTGGAGTGAATAAAAAAGGGTTAATTCCACTTAAACCCACTCACATTTCTGACAACTGTAGACACAATCATTATGTTTTTTGATATTCCACTTACACCTCTTATCAATACCGTTGGGTGAATGGTGCTAACAAAGTACGCTAATTTGTCTTCTTAACCCTATATTAAAAATTATATTTAAAAAAAAAGAACTAATTTGTACAAAGCAAAATTGCTCTTCTATTATTTTTACCTTTGGAACATTTTTTTTTATCTCTTAGTAATACTAATAAAGTACTAAAACTATGATTGAAATCCTATAGGATTTTTTTTTTTCATTTGTAAGTTACCAATGATGAAGCATATTCTGATAAAGATAGTGCTAAGTTAAGAGGGCTGGTCTCTACAACGTAGTACAAACCTCAAGGAGTATGAATAGAATATAAAAAATACAAAGGGTGTGTCTACATTTGTTAAAAGTATGAAGGACGTAAGTAGAATTAACCCTAAAAAAGATTTAAGTGTATTTAATAATCTGATCAAAGATATAACTTATAACAAATTGAGATGCTAGAGTATAGCCTACACACAAAAAGAAAAAAAATCTGATAACAAAAGAATTATAGACAACAATTCCTAATGCACTCGCTTTTCTCAAACCCCGTAATGCATCTGAACATTCCCCGATGGATATTCACCTTCTCCGTCTCGACCTAGAAGGGATTGTCCTTTTAGATTTTTTGCTTTCTGGATTGAGTTTGATACCTATAAAAGTATTATTCAATCAGCTTGGTGCCAACATACTGGTAGGGGTTTTTCCTTTCCTTTTAATGAGAAACTCAAATCTCTTGCTTTTGATTGGAATAAATGGAATAGGGTGTATGTTGGCAACATTCATGATCGAATAGTAAATTTACATGAGGCTATTTTTGCAATTCAGTTGGAAAGGGAAAGATCTGATGATAGTGAATTAGAACAGAAAGAATCTGATCTTAAACTCTGCTATCATGGTAATTTGAGATTACAAGAATCCTTCTGGGCTCAAAAGTCAAGAGTCCAGTGGCTTAAGGAGGGAGACCAAAACACTAAATTTTTTCATCTTTCCACCTTAATTTGGTGAAAGCATAATTACATTGCTAGTATTGGTGAACAGAAACCTTAATAAACTCCTTTTAACACGTGGAATCATCTTAGAATGAGTATACAGGACTTAAGTATTCCCAGTTACACTGAATCATCGCTAAAGCAATTACCTGCCGCCTTCTCACTTTTCGCGTGACAGCTGTCATAATAGCTGTACGCTGATTTGATTTTGAAAGGTGACTTTTGGAACGTGACAGAGATATCTGACCATCCTTATCACCTGAAAAAGGTAAATCTTCTTGGAGAAGTTACCTCTAGGAATTGTTCATTAAACTGAACCATTCCACGTGTCCGAAACTTAAAGGTAATAGTTGACTTCTAAGTTAACTGCCTCCGAGATGAACGAATTACCAATAATTTGAACTGTTAACAAAACAAATCATAAGGACTTATGTTCCTACGGTGTCATTCCTTTCAAACTTTGTCTGTTTGCTGTCTTGTCTTTTATTCATGGATCCATCTAGTTCCAATACAATCCCTTTTGTGGAAGATATTCCGGAATAGAATCCTCCTCAGGAACCTGTTCCTCCTCAAGACCCTGAAGAGGTGGCTAGATCTCTTAGGGCAACCATTCAAGTTTTACAGGCTTAGTTGGATGCCATATCCAATAAACCTGGTCCTAGTTCCATACCAAATCCTACTATCAAGACTTCTCCTGCAGTAAATCATCCTCCATTTGCTTTTATACCTCCATCTACCTTCAAACCTGATTTTGTTACCATTGCGGATGTCCAAGCTTTTTTACAGAAATCTCAGTCCAGGGATACAAACTGGATTGACAGAGATTTTTGTCCCCCATATCCAGAGGCACTTCTTAGTTTTCCATACCCCAAGGATTATGAAGCCCCAGTTTTTTCCCAGTTTTTAGGGCAAAACGAGAACGTCAGGGAGCATGTCAGTCGCTTTATAGAAGCACTAGGGGCTTATGCTGGCAATAAGGAGCTCCGTCTGCGGGAATTCTCAAAATCACTCTCTGAACAAGCTTACACTTGGTACAGCAGGTTGAAACCTATTTCTGTACACACTTGGGAGGATATGGTATCTCTGTTTCATCATAAATTCTTCATCACTAAAGAGAAGCTCACTATCATAGATCTTAGCCGGGAGAGATAGAAGCTGGAGGAAGATCTGGTTCAATATGTCAAGCGCTTCAGAGACCTCGTGATTACCCGCACGGAGGCAGCATCTGAAGAGAAGTTTTTTAGGATCTGCATCAATGGTATGCTCTTGCCATATCGCATCCACATAGAGAACCATGATATCAAGAGCTTCACCAAGCTGTATGAGTACACCAAAAGGACCAATGCTTCTATTCTTGTTCCTGAGAAGAAGGTGGAAAGGAAGCATGCTTTACTTGTTACTACTGAGAAGGAAGAAGAGCATGTTCCTAAGAGGAAAGGCAGGCTTAGCAGTAGCAACAGCAACAACAACCGAGAGAAGCGTACTCCACCTCCAGAGGCAACATGTTCTCCTGCTCAGCTGGATGCTTTATTGCAGGAGTGGATTAATGATGATCGTGTCTTGCTGCCGCCCATTGACAAGGAACCAATAGAAGCTGACAAGAGGTCACAGCGATATTGCAAGTTTCACCGCAATACTCGTCATTCCACATTTGACTGTTGGGCTTTAAGAAAAATCTTCCATGCTAAGCTAGTGGCTGGAGACATTGACATCCCGGATGCCAAGGTACATATTGATCCTCTCCCTCACACAAAGGAAAAGGGAAAGACGCTGTGCGTATGTTGTCTGTCTTTAAACACAGGCATCAGTCAGACCCTCAATCAAGTGAAGTCGTACGTACTACCACAAAGTTCCAGATGTTCTTTGAGGACCTGCAGTTTACCTCAGAGATGCGGACTGAAGCCACTCA